>JBBYHK010295404.1:0-27056 GCA_038382065.1 Adansonia grandidieri | reverse complement strand
TAAGAACTAGATCATCCCTTAGAAATACATGCAATTATGTAGCCTTTCTTTCACAAATTGAGCCCAAGAATTTAGATAAGGCTCTAAAAGATGATAATTAGATCATGGCTATGCAAGAAGAATTAAACCAATTTGAAAGAAGCAAAGATTAGAATTTAGTTGAGAAACCTAGTGATTATCCCATTATAAGTACTAAATGGGTTTTTAGGAACAAACTTGAGGAAAATGGAACAATAGTTAGGAATAAGGCTAGATTAGTAGCCAAAGGACATAGTCAGGAAGAAGGAATTGATTATGATGAAACTTATGCCCCCGTAGCTAGACTAGAGGCCATTAGAATACTACTAGTTTTTGCATGTTTCAACAACTTCAAGTTATATCAAATGGATGTTAAAAGTGCTTTTTAAATGGCTTCATCAGTGAAGAAGTTTATGTTGAACAACCTCTCAATTTTGAAAATCTTCATTTTCCCGATCATGTTTTTAAACTTTCTAAAGCAGTATATGGACTAAAGCAAGCACTTAAGGCATGGTATGAAAGACTCTTAAAATTTTTAATTAATAGAGGCAATGTTGACAAAACTTTATTTATAAAAGTAAAAAAAAAAGACATTTTAATGATTCAAGTTTATGTTGATTATATTATTTTTGGTGCTACTAGTGAATCTCTTTGTCAAGAATTTTTTAAGTTAATCCAAGGTGAGTTCGAGATAAGCATGATAGGAGAATTAACATTCTTCTTGGGGCTACAAATTAAACAAACTAAAGATGTCATCTTCATCAAGCAAGCAAAGTACACCAAAGAATTACTCAAGAGGTTTAAAATGGATGAAGCAAAGCCTTGTTCTACACCTATGAGTACCTCAACAAAGCTTGAAAAGGATGAAAGAGGTAAAATTGTTTACTCTAAACTTTATAGGCCTATGATAGGTTCATTGCTATATCTTACTACAAGTAGACCGGACATAATGTTTAGTGTCTACCTATGTGCTAGATACTAATCATCACCATGAGAGTCTCATCTAATTACCATAAAAAGAATCTTTAGATATATTAAAGACACTCCAAATCTAGGCCTATGGTATCCTAAAGAATCATCCTTTATCTTACATGCTTACTTCGATGGTGAATTTTGGTGGATGTAAAATTGATAGGAAAAGCACTTCCGAAACATGTCAATTTCTTGGAAATATGCTCATATCATGGTTTTCCAAGAAACAAAATAGTGTTGTTTTATCCACAATCAAAGCGGAATACATATTCACGGGTAGTTGTTGTGCCCAAATTTTATGGATAAAACAATAAATGGAGGATTTTGGCATTACCATGGATCATATTCCAATTAAATGTGACAATACTAGTGCCATTTATCTCCCCAAAAATCCAATCCAACAATATAGAACCAAGCACATAAGAATTAGACATCATGTGCAAAAAGGTGACATAGCGCTTAAGTTTGTTGATACCTTGCAACAATTAGCTGATATTGTCACTAAACCACTTGACAAGGATAGATTTTGCACAATTAAAAGAGAAACTGGACTAATGAATACACCATAAAATTCATAATTTGATCCAATTTTGATGCTGTGCCTTACTATTGTTGCATAATGCTTAGTTTGATGAAACTAGTTTTACACACTTACTTGTTTGATAATGCTCAATTGTCATGACTTTATTGGATAATTTTGTTACATCTTAATTAAGCCTTGAATGATCTTAATTTTGGTCCAATATATATTTTAAAATATTTTAAATGGATAATTGGATCAAAATTACATCTAATTTGATGATATCTTGTTAAAAATGACCCCATATTAGGCCATCTGTATCGATTCTTGTACATTCTTCTCTCATGTATCGAGACTTGTTTTCAGTATCGATACAAACCCAGACTTGTTCTTTTATCGATACCTATTTTTCTGTATCGATACACTGTATCGATACTCCTCAGTGTGTATTGATACAACAGCAATTTGATCTAAGTCTCAAGACCCAATTCCTTGTATCGATACAAAACCCATAAATGTTCATTGTATCGATACTCAATATTCATTTAGAACCCCCACGCAATTTTCTTCCATTCGAAACAAAACTATTCATATTCTCTCTCTCTCACTCCATCCTACAATTATTAAATCTCATTATCTTTAGTTTTTTTTCAAAATCCATTGATCCATTAACCAAATTCCTTCATCCCACTTACCCAAAACCATTTCAAAATCACTCATTACCATCCAAACCATCAAGATTTCAACACTTCCCATCACTCTAACCCTTGCCGCTTTTTTCTCTAAATTTATCCTTTTCGTCCAAATTTCTTTCAAAAAATCAACTCCATTTTATTCCTAAACTATTCCTTACCATTGTTTGTGTGATTGATTCTAGATCCACTCTTTACATCACATCAATTGTAACCAAATTTTAGTGCCCATCACCTGTTCGACAAAACTCTTCAAATAGCATTTTACCCATTCAACCTATTCCCTCACCACCTGCTTGACAAAAGTCCTCACATACACTATGGCTCCCAAAGCCAAACAAATAGCACGCCATCAAGGTCCCGTCACCCATGCCTCCACCTCTTCTACTTGTCAACCACCTCACGCCCAAAATCAATCTTTCTTTGACTTGAGCTTTCACGATACAGGGGCTCGAGAGTGTTTCACCACCATTTATGCCCAGATGCCCATATAATAATGTCGTGTCATCGACTTTCCATTTCTATAGTCCATTAACTATCCCTAACTTCAAACCTTTGACATCTTCGGATGGACCAAAATCCTTTCCTTAAATGTTTTGGTGCATAAAAATCTTATCCGTGCCTTCTTTAGCAATACATCTCTCGTTGTTGATGACCATGATAATGTCATTGCTATTCTGTCCTATCTTTTGGGATAAGATCTCTTAGTCAACATGGCTTCTCTCGCCTCTACCTTTGGTTTTCCAAATGAAGGCGTCATCAATAAAGGCTCAGTCCCGCCGCATTATGCAACCCCCACAACAAAGCCACGCTTCTTCCTCCGGTTGATCGCTTACTCCATCTTATCATTTCACATGTGCTCCATCCATACGGAATGAAACATACTTTGATTAGCGACACAGATTATTGGTGGCTGCATATGATTGCATCTGGCACTCATCCGAATTTAGCCTACTTCATATTTATGGACCTCATCCTATGCGTACGTAGTTATCACAATCTTCTCCATGGCATGGCCTTGAGTTACTACTTCAAAACTCAAGGTCTCGATCTTTCATGCAACCTTGGTATTATGGTAACCACATATCATTACATCGGTCACAAATCTATGGGACTTGCCAGATATGAAATTCAAGGTAGTAACTTTGTTCCAAAAACTCATCGACAGCCACCACTTAAGCAATCGGATGCTTTTGCTCCCGATGATCATGATGAAATAGAGCATGATGAGCCTCTTCTACCTTCGGCTCCCATGCCCATGGATATTTCCATGATGTTCACATCTATTATGGGTCGTTTTGATGCATGGGAGGGATGTTTTGACACCATCGATGCTCGTCTCTATGCTCTTGAGCAAAGTCATCGAGCTCTAACAGAGCAATTCCATGCTTTCTCCACTGCCTTTCCTCGTGCGCCTCCACTTACTCCTCCACCACCGAGGATCCTTCAACCGATAAAATCTAGTCAACTTAGGCTTATGTCTTTAGGATATTGTTTTAAGATCATTAGGATTTCTCTTTACTTATTAGTTTTCATGATTTTAAACTTCTATGCTATTTTATGTTTTGCATTATCTTGAACATCTTTTGCTTGATAAATTTATCCTACTTATGCGTGCTTATATCTTTTGCTTGATAAATTTATACCTATTTATCCTTGAATTCTACTTTGATATAACAAAAAGGGGGAGAAAGACCATAAATTTGCAATATGTTGCTTTTCATGAATCGATTATGCATATGAAACATGAATTATGAATTGATTATGCATATGTTGGAACCCGAATTACATGTTAAACTTAAACTTAATTTCTTACTTAATTTCTAATCTTGGGCAATTTATTGAGGGGGAGTCATTTCTTTCATTTCTTAAAATAAATTTTTACCTTATTGAGGGGGAGTTATTTCTTCGTTAAACTCAAACACAAGCAAATTTATCTTAAGTTTTGTTATATCAAAAAAGGGGAGATTGTTAACCTTGATTTCGGTTTTGATATAACAAACAAACTTAAGTTAAATTAATACTCAACTTCATTTTTTGTGTTTAAATTGAAAAGCATATTTAAAAATACTAAGTTTGTAATTATTGAGATGTGTTTGAGTCAACAAAAATGATTTCACAAACAAGTTTTAACGGTTAGTATCAATACAAAGAACATATGTATCGATACTATGCATAAAACCCTCAAATGGATCGATAAAATGAACATATGCATTGATACAAGTTGCTTAGTATCGATACTCACTCCATGAGTATCAATACCAGGCTTGGCAGTAGCCAAGGTTTGTATGAAACCCCCAAATGTATCGATACAAGTGTGTATGTATTGATATAGGCTACTTAGTATTGATACTCACTCCATGAGTATCGATACAAGGTTTGGCATTAGCCTAGGTTTGGTTAAAGTCCTCATATGTATCGATACAAAGGTATTTGTATCGATACAGCTTGCTTAGTATCAATACTCAGACCCTAGCATTAATACAACAAGTTGTAACGGTCATTTTTTGAATCGTGTATCGATACTATTGGTATTGTATCAATACTATAGCACGGGATTAAACAAAAATCAGGATTTATAAAGGCTACAACGGCTCTCAACCACCACATTAAATGACCAACATCTATGAATCAATTTGTAGCTATAAATGGAGGTTCCAAACAGATGAAGAGGTAGAGATACAAATTTCATTGAATCATTGAACAACAAAAGCTCAAAATCATCAAATTCATTATTTTCTACTTGTATCAATTCATACTCTTCAAGTTTATTTGTATCTCATTCTTCTTGTACTTAAATTCTAGCAAACATCTACCTACTAGAGGTTCAATTAGTTTGCAAAATACTTCTTTCATTTCACAAAAAGGGTTATGTGAAAGTGAGTGAAAATATTTGAGAGTTTGGAGTATAATTCTCAAAGTATTTGAAAGGTTCTATCTAAGCCTTAAAAGATAGTTGTGTAAGGTTATACCTTAGCCTTAAAGGTAACAATTTCCTTAGTGAATTGTGGGAATCACCCTGGTAAGAAAATACCAAGAAGAGAGGACGTAGGTGCCAAATTAAAGGATCGAACCTCTATACATCCATTGTTGATTTTTCTCTTTTCCTTATCTTATTTTAATTTTTAAATTTACAAAGTTTTTATAAAACCAATTCACTCTCCTCTTGGATCAATCTCTCCATTAAAGCTAACAATCCTGAATGCGTAGCCAACATTGTCTCGGTTCCAAAAAAAATGGCAAGCTGCGGATGTGCTAAATTATAGGGACTTAAATCGAGCAACCTTAAAGACAATTTTACATTGCTCAATTGATATCTTCGTAGATAATATCATAAAAAATTCTTTATTTTCCTTCATGGATGGATTTTTGAGCTATAATCAGCTTAAAACGGCACTCGAAGACATAGAGAAAACCACCTTTGTTGCCATATTGGGTATCTTTTACTATAAGGTTATGCCTTTGGGACTCAAGAATGCTAGGGTAACTTACCAATGAGCAATGGTGACATCATTCCACGACCTCATGCACAAAGAAATAAAAATCTATGTGGATGATATGATCGCCAAATCCATAAAAAAGACTAAGCATGTCACAAACCTCTACAAACTATTCAAATGACTATGCAAATATCACCTCTAACTAAACCAAGCTAAGCGCACCTTTGATGTTACCTTTGGCAAGCTATTAGGCTTTGTTGTAAGTGAATGAGGAATTGAAGTTGATCTCAATAAGGTAAAGGCTATCCAAAACCTTCCACCGCTTTGTACCCAAAAAATAGTAAGGACTCTCCTGGGAAAATTGAACTGTATAGTCAGGTTCATATCCTAGCTAATTGACAAATATGATCTGATCTTTTGCCTACTCTAAAAATAGAACCCTAGCAAATGGAATGATGAGTGCCAAAAAGCTTTCAACAAGGCCAAGCATCATTTATTGAGCTTGCTATGCTAGTAACTTCAATGCCCAATCGGCCATTAATCTCTGTTAATTTTTGATAAGCCTATAGGTTGTGTACTACGTCAACATAATGAGTTGGGAAAGAAAGAACAAGCTATCTACTACCTAAGCAAGAAATTCATAAAGTATGAAAATAACTACTCCATAATCAAGAAGTTATCTTATGCTCTAGCTTGGATAACTTGGAGTTTAAGGCAATACATGTTATATCACACTACATGGCTGATCACCAAACTAGACCCTATAAAATACATAGACGAGGACCTTATTTTGTCAAGAAAGATGGCTCACTGGCAAGTCTTACTATCCGAATATGACATCATTTATGTGAGTTAAAAAGCCATCAAAGGTAGTGCGATAGCTAAGTTCTTGGCAAGCAGAGCTAAAGGGAACTATAAATTATTATATTTTAAATTCCCACATAAAGACCTAATATGCATATCCAAGGTAGAAGATGGTATCGATTGCAACCAAACTTGGAAAATGTATTTCAATGGAGTCTTAAACACATTGAGACATGAAATTTGTGCTATTTTTATCTCACTAAATAAAGATTGTTATCTCTTCTTTGCCAGGCTAAACGTTGATGGCACCAATACCATAGTCAAATACAAGGCATGCGTATTAGGGCTCTGTGTGGCATTAAGAAAGGCACCAAGCCTTTACAAATGTATGGGGACTCTACCCTAATAATTTATCAACTTCAAAAAGAATGGGAAACATGGGATGCCAAGTTATTCATATATGATAGGCTAATCAATGAACTATAACAATAATTCAATGAAATTAGCATTCGACATTTACCTCGAAAAGACAACTAAATGGTAGATGCTCTGCAACCATGGCCTCTATGTTTAAAGTAACTCAGGAGTTAGAAGTCACACTTATCTAGATAAGTATTCACGAAGCTCTCACCTACTATCACAGTATAGAAGAAGAAAGAGATGGTTTATTATAGTACCATGACATTCTTCACTACATTTAAGACTAAAAATACCTAAAGCATACTACAGAAACTAATAAGCGAACCATCCAAAACTATTTACTGGTTTCATTTTGGATGGTGAAGTCCTGCACAAGAAAAGCTAGGATCAAACATTACTCCGATAAGTGGATGCTCTTAGCAGAGATGGCTTGAATTTCCCTCTCTTCATTGTTGTTAATAAGTAAGAAAAAGAGAGAAATAATGAGGATTTGGTTTTGTTATGGATGAGGGTGATTTTCAAAATGTGTAGTGGTTAAGAGTGAGTGTTTTGGGGCTATTTTTGGGCGCTGAGTGAAGAGCTACGGGATTTGGTTTTCTTGATGTGTGAATATGTTTCAGAGGTTGAAAATGAGTTGTAATCTCCCCCCAAATCTTAGCTGAGATATAAATGGTGTATTTATACCAGTATTTTGGAGCCAAATTGAAAGTGTTTTTGGTTATTTCTCAAGGGGGACAAACTGATGTCAGCTTGATGGCTATAGAGTGGCTGTAGGGAGCAACTTGCTGCCAATGTGATGGACATAGGGTGGCTGGTTTAAATGCTGAAATGATTTTTCAGCAAATAGGGTGGCTAATGGTAACCTTGGTCATCAAACTAGGGAGAAGTAGGGTAATCATGTAACATTGACCTTTTTTATCTAATTTAGACTTCAAAAATGTTTTTATTAATTCAAAAGTCCAAATTCGTAACCTAATATTGGTTTTGATCTTTTCTGATGCAAAAAAATGAGTTAAAATCAAGTTTTGGATCAATGGTGGATGAGTCAAAATTCCTGGACCATGGAAAATGGCCTACATTATTGATACATTGCAGAATGTATCGATACAAGGATTATTGTATCGATACTATGAATGATTGTATCAATTCAATGCTTCATTGTATCGATACTATATGTATCGATACATTTATTTACAGAATACATGTTTTGGTCTTGGCATGGCCTAGTATCGATACATGAGCTCCTGTATCAATACATAAGCTCATGTATCGATACATTTACAAGTTGTATCGATACAAATGGGGACATTTCAAATTTTTGGATCGTTGGAGCTTGTATCGATACATGAGAACCATATATCGATACATTCAAGCAAAATTGTGAATTTTCTCATATAATTTGTCCTGGGACACCTTGAACTACGTTCTTTGATGCCACATCTTTGCATTTATCTTTGATATGATGCAAAGGCCTTTTTGACCTCTTCAAAAAAAACTTTTTCGTCGGGCGACGATCATTGCCCCTTTTCACGTCCATGTCCCAGATTACTAAAAATTAGCCCAGACAAAATAAGGTGTCTACAGCATGTACTCGATAATCACTTAAGGCATGGAAAAGGGTTTTGATTAAAAAAGTCTGGGGAAGTCCCGAAAAGAGAAAAGTTAGATTCTTTTAAGTTAGAAAGTGTGTCAGAGTATCCCCTTGGAATAAGGGGTTAGAGTATCTATAAAGATGAAAATTATAGTAATTTTAGAAAGTCAAATATTTTTAGTGAAGTGAAGATATGGATTATAGATTAAAATTGACAATTGAAATAAATGACATTGCTAACTTTTTAGGCTTTAATCCAAGCTTAGTATGACCCGAATTATCATACTTGACTCTATGGAAGTTAACCGAATTCAATTCAAGGCATTCGAATGCCAAAAAAAGTGATTTAGGAAAATTCAATTAATTTCGATTAAAACCAAAAACAAGGGCAGGATCACACTATCTATCTTCCTAAATTTATTCCAGGTTCACCCAAAGGTTTCAAGTGGAGAATAAGATACCATTTGGGAGGTTGCTTAACAATGATTGATATAAAAATATTCCAAAAATCTTGGAAATTTAATTTCTAAGAGGAATTAATTTTTGAAATTGAGTTTGATTTAATACTAGCAACCTACAATGAAAAAGGTATAATGAATTTTGAAAAATCATCCTAGGCTTATTCAAAATCATTAAATCACAAATGATAGCTTTCTAGAATGAAAATTTCATGAATATTTCAAAAAAGATTTTGAAAAATCTAGAAAAAATCATCTGATGGATCAAAATGACCCAAACAAAATTTGAATCATTAATTTTAAGGGTTTTAGACAATAAAGATTTGAAAAATCATAACCCTCTTATCCAAGTACATCGAGGGTGAACGAGACATCATTGGAAAAGTTATTCAATTCACTTTTACAGAAAATATCAAACAATTCTATAAAAATCATTTAAGGTTTGAAAAATAATTTTTTAAATCAAGGTTACAATATTGCCAATACCAAAATAAGAGAGTTTCAAGTTTAGGGTTTTCTGGTTAAGGATCAAGGTGTTAGACTGAACACCTAACAATTAGGATCTATGGTAGTGGAGTCATAAGTTTGTCTGAAGTCTTGAAGAGTTAGGCAAGTAGACGATCTGTTACCCATGCCACTGAGTCACAACATAAGGCTTTAAGCAAGGTATTAAGTCAAACAAGTTGTGAAATCAAAAAAATTTTTAGGCAAAAAATAGATTTTATGTTGCCTCATTAGGCCATGAATCCCAACATTTAAACTTGATTTATCCTCAAGATTGGAGGACCAATAGATTGAAAACATTAACTCCATGTTAGGCTTCATTTATTTAAGTTAACATGGACTTAACTTGGGGTTTTTAGAAAACAAATTTTTGCAAGCAATCATAAAGGCATTTTAGCAAACATGTGATAAACCAAATAAAATAAAGACATCTTATATGAATGAACATCCAAAATAGCAACAGAACTCAACATTTAACTAATCAAAACATGGGAGAAATACATCAAAATGCATAGCTATACTCAAAACTGAAAAGAAATTTTGTGCTCATGCTTATAAATATAACCATAAAAATTTATCAAAATTAAACAAAGAAATAGGTGGATTTCCTCAAGATATTAGGAAGAGATGTACACATGATTTGACTACAAATTAAAAATATACATCTATTAAAAATCATACCTGCTTAGAGACTCATAACTCTAAGTGTGCTGATCCTAACATGAAAACACCATGGGTTGATTACTACAATTACTTCTTGAGGCCAAAAAAAGTGTTGTGCCTCTAACAATGATCCATATAAATGTCTCTTGGAAACTTTATAAAGTCTAGTAATTCTTCAATGCTAGCTAGAAGGTTTCCCAAGCCTCAACCAAAATGTATACAACCAATAGGTATAGAACTGATGTGATCTGGGAATGAATCCCTTACCTATTGCTCTAAAGAAAAGGAAAAATAGCTTCATAGGAATGTAGTGATTTTTCATAGATGCTAATAAACAGATCTAAAAATCGCAATTCTTAATCCTTGTTGATTCCACTAAGAAGGAAAACTATTTTTCTATCTTCATTGTGTTAACAATAATTTGTTAGCCATATTAGCTTTGAATTAATCTCAATTTTGATATAACTAAAACTTAAGCTTAATTAGCTTGTGTTTTAAATGTTTTCAAGATTAGTACTTTTTCATGAAATATTTTGTAAACACTTTGAAAAAATACTAAAATGTATTTTAAATTCCTTCAAGCACTCAAAAATGTGTTCTTAATGTTTTATATAAGTTTTACATGTTTTGAAGTCATGAAAAACCTTTTAAAATTGATTGTCATATGAATGTATTGATACACTATGTGTATGTATCGATACAATACTTAGCAGTTCCTATATAACCTTAAAATGAGAAAATCACTGTTCATGTATCGAGACAAATTATTTTGTATCAATACAGTGTTGTTTTATATTGACATAGATTATTCTATATTGATACAGCACTGTTCAATGGTCATATTTTAGACTATTAAACACAATGTATCGATACCCACTTAATTGCATTGATACAGAGGCATGGGAACAATGGGAAAAGACATTTTGAAGGCTCTAACAACTATATTCCTTCACCAAATGTTCCCAATTTCTATAATCATGATCAAAGCTAAAAATAAGCCTCTCCAATACCTTCAACAAGTAGAAAACCCAAGATAATTATGCTTAAAGTCAAATCTTTCATCTTTTCCATCAATTTTACTAAGTAGTTCATCTTTTTATAGGATTAATTCTTCTTATTTTTGTATTTTTCAATTTGTATCTTTAGATACATATTTCCTTTGAGCAAAAATTCTTGTAAATACTTAACCATTAGAGGTTCTATTTGTTTACACTCAAATCCTTGTAAAAAGAGGAGGTTCCTACTTAGCCATTGAAAAGTAAAGAAGGTTTCTACTTAGCCTTCAAAAATAGTAAGAGATAGCTAGAAAAGATAGAGAGTGGAGGTTTCTATTTTAGCCTTGAAAGATAGGGAGTGTAAAGGTTATACGTTGTCCTTGAAAGATAAGGAGTGTAAAAGTTATACCTTGTCCTCGAAAGGTAGACAATTCAAGTTAGTGAATTATGAAAATCTTAGGCAAATGAGGCCAAGGTAGAAGGCATAAGCAATTAAGGCCAAACCTCTCTAATCATTAACTTTGCTTCTTTTTCCCTTGTCTTTAATTATTTATTTCTATTCACTAACTTGCGCTCTAAAGTTTATTGTTTAGATTTCTCAACTTTATTTATCAAAATTTTAATTTACCAAAATTTTAGGAAATCAATTCACCTCTTCTTGATTTCATACGTAAATCTTCCAACAATCAGTATCAAAGCTTGTGTCTCATTATTATAGGCTTAAAATCCTTGAGCAAAGATCTGCGAAAGACCAATCAAATGGCTAATGGTGATATTTTCGTTATGGGCCAAAAAGCCCATTTAATCATGAGGCCTTTTCTTTTTAATGTTGAATATTATGCATATTGGAAGTCAAGGATGAGGATATTTTTCCAACTAAATAATTATCAAGTTTGGAAGATAATCATGAATGGCCCACTTATCGCAACAAAGATGGTAGGTGATCTTAAAGTTCCCAAGGAAAAATGGGAATGGGATAAAAATGACACTAAGGTGGCTCAACTCAATGCTAAGGCCATGCACATACTTTTTTGTGTATTAAGCCCTAATGAGTACAATAAGGTGTCTTTATGTGATAATGCCAAAGAAATATGGGATAAGTTGGCTATCACACATGAAGGGACTAATCAAGTCATGGAGTCCAAGATAAGCATGCTCATTCTTGATTATGAGATATTTAAGATAAAATTGAAAGAAAACATCAACAAGATATCCGATAGATCCATGGACATTGTAAATGGCTTGAAGGGTCTTGGAAAGGTGTATCCTAACAAGGAGATGGTCAAAAAATGTTAAATAGCTTTCTTAAGTCATGGGAAGCTAAAGTGACATCAATTAAGGAGTCAAAAGATGTCAATCTCCTTACCTTAGATGAGCTCATCGGATCGCTTCTCACATACAAAACAAAGATAGATCATGGAAAGAAGCAACCAAAAAAAGTTAGAGTTGCATTGAAGGCTTCCATGAGTGAGGAAGAGGATGATGATGATAAGGATGGTGAAGATATGGTGATGATCATATTTGCCAAGAAATTCATGAAGATAAAAAAGGGTAAATCATCCTATCGAAAAAAGTTAACAAAGTAGTGTGCTACAATTGCAATGAGTCGGGGCATGTCAAATCTGATTGCCCATTATTGAAAAAGAAGAGGAAAAAGGCATTTATAGCAACTTGGAGTAATAAAAATTGGCAAATTGGCTCCAACTTGTAGCAAATCTTCTAATGATGACAACTCCAAGTAAAACCAAATTGGAAACCTTTGCTTCATGGCTCTTGATGAGCCCAAGGTAACCTCAAATTCTCTAAATTTAAATTCTTATACATTTGATAAGTTATAAGATGCTTTTAATGATCTTGTAGTTGAGTTTAAGGAAATAAACTCTAAACACAAGAAAATGATTTCAAAATTAAAAGTTGAAAATGATTTAATATTGAAATCAAAATTTATGTTGGAGAATAAAAACAAAGATTTGAAAAATGATTTTAATGACTTCAAGCTAAGAATTAACATTTTAGAGAAAGTCAATTTTAACTTGAAATTGAAAGCTTGGAGCAAGAAAAGAAAATCATTTTAGACAAATCTTTTATGACCAAGTGCTTACATTGCAATTTTCATGGTCATAATATGCATACTTGTTCTATCAAGAAAAGGACACAATTTAAAGTTAGGCAAGTATAGGTTTCTAAGGGAAAAAGAGGCTTTGAGACTAACATTTAAGGACCCAAAGCAATTTGGGTACTAAAAACCAAGTGAAAGTCTGTTTGTAGGTATGTTAGAGCAATAAGGAGCAACACAATACAAATGGACGCTCTAGACACATAAAGAAGTGTGATGGGTAACCTTTGAGCTTTAAAATTTTGATATGTGTATTAGTTATTCACGTTGTGATTATTCATGCTTTATTGAATTTAAAAAAATGTTTTTAATGTAAAATTGGTTTAATGAAAATTCATGTTTTACATTTTGAGCCACTACGATCTTAAAAGTGCATGCATTTGATGATTTAGTACTTAATAATAATGTGTTGAATCGATTTGTGAAATGTTGTTATGAAGCATAATTTAAGAATGACTTATGCATAAAGGTTGATGTTGATAAACTTCATGTCATGAGTCATTAAGAAGCTCTATTGCATGACTAAATTATGTGCATATCCTTAGTGGGAGCATTTAGAGCTTACTTATAAAATATGCTACCATAAACATGCATTAGCAAGTTCTTATGTCTCTTTAATATTTTATATTCAATTATGCTTGCATGAGACTTAGGAAGTTTGATTATGTTTCATGTTCATGATTTATGGCTCAAATAAGTTTGGTAAACATTGAAAATACTTTTTAAACTTATGCATATATGGTTTGAATGAAAACCTTTTAGTTGCATATTACCTTGCTTATGTGACCAAATATGCTAGTTCATTCAAACTTGATTTTAAGAGTCACTTTAATCCAAACTTTAATTATTCATATGAGTTTTAAAAGCTTAAATTCAAAATTTTCCATTAGAATATAAAATCATGGGTTTTGAAATGCAAAATTGCATTTTTTTCTAAGCATTTTCTAAAAAACTTAAGGCATGTATTGATACTTAGAGTCTTGTATTGATACAATGAATAAAAACCCAGAAAAATCCAACTTATATCGATACAACAAACTTTGCATTGATACATCACTATGAGTATCGATAAAAAAGCCCCTTGTATCGATAACAGTAGTGAATTTTGGCCAATTTTGTGCTTTTTTAGCTCTTAAATGTAAAATTGGTCTCGTTAATGAGTTTTCATGATTTCTAAACCTTGATAAACATCGTTTCATAACTCGTCACATTCTTAAACATCATATTTGATTCATTGATGAGTGTTCCACAAATTAAATGCATTAAATGCTCATATTGCCTCATAATGCTCAAAAATAAAAAAATTTTCTATACAACATTTTTTTTTTAATAATTGGTACCATATACGTTTAATGTTCTTCATTCATTGACATTTGGTATTACTTATTTCAAAATTTCATTAAACACATTAAACATCTTTCATTCCTAACAAAACCAAGCTTATTGAATATTCTTTTATAATTAAAATCTTGGTACCTCTAATGCTTATCTTTTGCCAAGATTGTTTTTAAGTTTTGCAAGGTTCATATAGATAAATCCATCCCTGAAAGATAAGCACTTGCATAGCAAAATAAAGCAAATTAAGCATGCAACCTCTTTAGAACAAACCAAAACTATCAAAAAATGCTTAAACACTAGAAATGATGATCCTCCAAGTTACAATGAGCATATCATCAAAGTTCAATAAGCTTGAGGTGATCATTAACCAAATGCTATTAAATTCTTATCCTTTAGCATTAACTTTTATGGCATACATGAGTCAATTATATATATAATTGGTATTCTAGTATGTAATGTATGCTTAAAATGTTTGCTTTGAATGAATCTTTGAACATGTCTAAGTGCATAATTCTCATATTTAAGCATGTTCTTTGATTGAATGTTTGCTCAAATGATTTTATTAACATATCATGAATGAGCAAATGGTCTTCTAACCTATGGAAGTTTGTCACATTTTTCTTAAAAAAATTTTTAACCTTCCATATGGCATCTATTGTAGTATGAATGTGTACTAAAATTCAAAAATTGGCATTGATTGTGCATCTAGAGACCAATTGGATTAATAATTCTTAAAATCCTTTAACAATTAGTATGTTCTATCTTTCAAAGTGCTTAAATGATTATAAAAGAATACAAAAATTGGATGAACTACACATTAAGACTTAAATGCATATAGTTTCTCTATAATTGATAAACATGTTCTTAAATGTTTCACATTTATATACCTTCTAGAAATCTTGTTGAAATTAGTCCCTTAGCTTTGAATTAATCTGCTTTCACCTTTTTGGTATTCTAGAAAGGGAGAGAGTTTTAGGGGTTGATTTGCTTGCTTTTACTTCATTTATATATATGTCTATGATAGTAAATAGGAGGATTTCACATTGCTTACATTATTTATATTATTGAAATCCTTAATATTTTGTGTTGGTACTCTCGAAGCCAAATATGACAAAAAATGAGATTGCCATGTGTTTCAAAATAAAATCTCCAAAAATCCATTTCATAATGCTTTCATTAAAGGGGAGTTTTATTGAAAAGCTTTAAATGATTAAGGGGATCTTTACAAGCAAATTTAGCTTAAGTTTTGTCATACCAAAAAATAGAAGATTGTTGCCATATTAGCTTTGAATTAATCTCAGTTTTGATATAACTACAACATAAGCTTAATTACCTTATGTTTTAAATGTTTCCAAGATTAGTACTTTTTTCATGAAATATTTTGTAAACATTTTAAAAATTACTAGAATCTGTTTTAAACTCCTTCAAGCACTCAAAAAAGTGTTCTTAATATATACTTTTATATAAAACACTTTTTAGATAAGTTTTACATGTTTTAAAGTCATGAAAAACCCTTTAAAATTGATTTTCATATGAATGTATGGATACTCTATGTGTTTGTATTAATACAATATTGGGCAGTAGTTAAATAAACTTAAAATGTAGAAATCACTATTCTGTATTGAGATAGATTATACTATATCGATACAGCACTATTCAAGAAGCATATTTTGGACTATTGAACACATTGTATTGATACCCATTTAATTGTTTTGATACAGAGGAATGGGAATAGTGGGAAATGACATTCTGAAGGCTTCAATGACTATATTACTTCACCAAACATTCCCAACGGCTATAATCATGATCAAGTCTATAAATAAGCCTCCCCAACACCTTCAACAAGAAGAAAAACCAAGTGAATTGTGCTTAAAGTCAAATCTTTCATCTTTTCCATCATTTTTACTAAGTAGGTCATCTTTGTATAGGATTAATTCTCCCTATTTTTGTATTCTTCATTTTGTCTCTTTAGATACATATTTCCTTTTAGCCAAAATTCTTGTAAAAACCTAACCTTTAGAGGTTCTATTTGTTTACACTTAAATCTTTGTAAAAAGGGGAGGTTCCTACTTAGCCATTGAAAAGTAAAAAAGGTTTCTATTTAACCTTCAAAACTAGTGAGAGAGGGTTCTATCTTAGCCATAAAAGATAAAGGATGAAGGTATCTATTTTAGCCTTAAAAGATAGAGAGTGTAAGGGTTATAACTTATCCTTGAAATATAGCTATTCCCTGTGCCAAGCCCATTAGCAAGCCCAACTTGGAGTAATCACAGCTAAACTCTCCTGACTTGATAATTAGGGTTTTTGGCCTAACCTTAAATTTATATATTAGATAATTTAATTCGTAATTAAATTTTTTAACCCAGGTAAAACAAATTTTATTTTATGTAAATAATATTAAAAAAATAATTAAATAATTATCATATAATTATTCAATTTTTTGAATACAATTATTTTGCCTTATTTAACACTATCCCTAAAATCATGTCTACAAATAGACATTATCTTGATAAGATATTCCTATCTTTATTGCCATATTAAGACATCTCTAATTAGATTTCATAAATCTAATTTCTATTGAAATTGTTCTTAGTTGAACTAATTTAATTAAGTCCACCTTATTATACATTTTATTTGATCAAGTCATACTTAGTTAAACTCGATATTAATCAAATAGATCATCTTATTATGTATGACTTATGAGGCTTCCATCATAATGAAAATAAATATAATTACCTAATTAAGTCCATTTATATTTATAAACCAAGATTAGCCCCTAGCAAGGCATTATGGCCACCCAGAATGTAAGAAGAGTCAATATGACCTCTTAAGAAACCTTTCAGTAACCAACCTCTTGATATACTTTGGTCATTTCTCAAGATATCCCAAAAAGACCATAAGCATGGTACGACGTCTACTAATGTATCAATCCATATTAGTTCCTATAGCTTTCAGTTAACCTCATGAATTTAGAAAAATAATTTCTTCTAAATTCATCATGTATTGGCCAAAGACTTTTTCAAGTTAACCTAAGCCAAGAGCAAATGAGATATGCCTCTTATTTCACTTAAAGTGATGAATCCTTTTTGGATCGCTTATCCATCTTTGTATGGTTCATGCCATACCCAAGGCCACCCTAGGATAACTATCTATCTATTATGGACCCATTCATGATGGATCAAAGGATGACACTCACCATACAAGATATCCTGGTATCATAAGTCTATGGACTAATATACATGACTGGCACATGAGAACATATTCCATAGACACTTGAATGACTTATACCAAATGTAGTTCTTGTATGGGCCATGTTCAGTGAACTTGTTTCCATAAAATAAGCATCTGTATGCTGTCCCTAAGTATCTCTATACTCAAACTTTTATGAGATCAAAGAGTGTTATACATCAAATGCACGAAGGCTTAGCATATGCTAGTCTTTGTGCATTATTAATGCCTTATCTTGATAATATGATAACTAGAAATGTTTTTAGAAACATGGTTTTGATGCATGAAGATCTCATCATTGTAACTTATTACTAACTTTGCAAGGTCATTGTGTTTCATGGGCTTTATCCTATTAGTGTTTGCATGAGTGTTAATCATCCTATTAACATGAAGGAAAACCTTGAATTACTTAACCAAAATGATTTGTATGCATTATTAAATATTATATGCCTTACCCAATCCAACTAGCTCTAGGGCATTTACTAACAAAAGCATGTTAGAATGAATATTTAAACATAGATTAGGCAAGTGAAAATGAGAGAAACATAGCAAGAAATGCGTGAACAAGGGTTGTTTTAATGGCAAACAAAGCATGGCATTTTTGATAATCCAAACAACATCAAGGCATCAAGTAATCATCAAAGTCCTAGAAACTACCACAACCAAGGCCGCAATAATGTGTAAGAGTCCTAAAAGGTCATGGTCACATAGATATGGCTCATAAGATGATGGAAATGTTGAAAAACTAAAAATAAAAGGATAAGTGATAGAGAATATACCCAAAAAGCTCTAAATCCTAGCTTTTCTTTTGAGTAGAAAACTAATCAACTTTGAGCATAGTTTCTTCTCTCTCTTTACTATAGACACTGAGAAAGGAATGAAAAGAATGAGCATGAGGATTGTATTAATAATGAAAGGGAGATTGAAGGGTATACATGAAAGAAATGGAAGGTTTTAAAAAGGTTTTTGGAGGACTTAAGAAGGAGCTATGAGAATAGTTTTTATGCTAAGTGGAGAGTGATTTAGAAGCTAATGCAATAATGTAAAGAGTCCTTTGGTTGAGTATTAGAATATTCTATAAATAGGGATTAAATTTAGCCACCAAAATAACCTAACAATATAGGCATTTGGGATATTTAGCATGTATAACTTGATAAGTCATTGTACCATGAGGGGAGTTTACAATATTTGACTAGTTAATCTCAGTTCTTTTAGCCAAAAAAATTCATACATGAGCTGATCAAATGAGTAATCTTACCTTTGCCCTTCATTAGATTTTAACATGAAATGTCCTTATGCCAACCTTAATGGACCTCTTAAAAATGTGTCAATCCAATGCTTAATGCTGAAAAATAAATTCCATGTGCTATAGATAAGGCTATCTTTAATATTGGATGATTTTTGAAGCCAAAATCATAGCCAAATTCAAGTTTTAATTCGATGGAACGAAAGTGAAAAATGCCTCAAACTAGGCCAAAAATGTAGTGTGTATGGATATAATGCATTTTGTACCAATACATTTGCTCAAAACCCAGAATATATCAATACAATGAAGATTTTAATGATAAATTGTGAGATATATTGATACAATCACTTAGGTGTCAATATATTTTGGCCAAAAATTGAATATTAGCTATGACATAACCTTGCATCAACATAATTGTCTTATGTATCAATACAATGACTTTCATAGTGATACATAACCCTTTTGTGCCAATAGGAACAATATAATTTTGAATTTTGATGATGCGAAAGTCCTGTATTAATACACATAGGCTATGTACCGATACGTGTATGCAAAAATGTGGATTTTTCATATCTTTGGCTCTCGAGAGCATCACTTTAGCCGAGAATGATTGGTAGATGGAGCCACCCTTGCCAGTTTGAGTTTGTTGATGCCTTGAAAAGCTTAAAGGAAGGCCCAAACAACTTTTTAAGCATCATTTTCCACTATGAAATCCTAAATCTAGCCTTTTATCTATAACCACCTATGATACCATAGCTACGAGATATACAAACACCATAGAATTAGATCCAGGGAAAGGTAAAACTTGTGATGCTCTATTTTGAGGTGCAACATTATTTACTCATGCATTGTTCACTGGCTTAACCTATTTAACTTTAGAAACATTATCTTAAATCGGGGAAACCAAGCCTCCAACTTGCTCTTTCCCCTTAGTAGCTAACGTCATCAATTCCATGATTTTGGTGAACTATAACTTGAGTTCCTTTTGACCTTTCATCATCTTTTCCTGCACTTACTCCATCTTTTCCATCCTAATGGCTAAATCATTCTTTAAATTCCTGAAAAGGGAATGGGTATGTATTTCCTCTGAACCAATATCTTCATACTTTTCACTGTGTTCACAATTTTTTCCTTTAAAAATGACGCCAGATTTTAGAATCCCATATTATGATTATTATGTATGCTATGACATCAATGCACACATATATACAAAAAAGATGTTTTAGTACAGAAAATCTGGGTTCACATATGTTCTTATTACAGAAAAAAATTCAAATACATCCATGAGAGAAACTCTATCATTACTAGTTTTGCTCATCCATCGACATAATGCTCAGCTTTTATTATTCTTCCTTGATAAGAATGGAGTTTTGTGTTTAGCTTAGATGTCACTATAAACTTGTAGCCAAGCAAAAACACAGTTATTCTTCTTTTGGCTCACTAACAGGCTAGGCAAGGGCTTGACTACCTGTTTTACATATCTTTTGGCTTTACCTCTCCACAAGTCCACCTTTTATTTAGCTTTGGCACTTGGTGCTCCCATTCTTTCGACAATTTTTCCAACTCCAACACTTCTTAGCGCAAGCCTAAGCCGTTTGTTATCCTCAAGTAGTTCTTTATTACCTCACTTAACATTATCTTTTTTCTCACTGATCTCTTTCCATTAACACTCACATATGGCTTGATTATACTTTAACTGTCTATTTTCGGCCTTCAATCAAATAATTTCTGTTGAGAATGCTATATGTTTTAGCTCAAACTCTTTCCTTAGTAATTTTATCCCAAAAAACAGTTCTCGTACTAGAATAATCACATCTTTAGTCAGTAATACTATAGTGTAATAAACCTGATTCTCTTTCTACACCTTATAAGCCAAAGTTTTGCCATCCTGATAGTAAGCTATCTGCATGCAGTATCTCTCTCTCCATTCATTGGCCCTAACTCATATTCTCGTTATGTAGCAATGTCCTTCATAGGCAAAATCCAATTCACCTAAGTCATAAGTCAAAGGAATAAATTGTTGATGTATACATCTCATTTTATCTGACCCTTTTTGGCACCCTAAGACTCAATTGAAGGATGATAAAATCAAAAATTAAAATAAAACTGGAAGATAACTGTTAGGTGCTATTTTGCTAGGCACTATTAGGCGACACGACGCCTGGCAAAAAATTTTTTTCTGGGAAGGTTTAAAATGTCTATAGGTCACATTAAAGAAAAATGTAAAATGAGGCATCAAAAGCCGTTTTCCATGATGTCATCGAAATCATTTATATGAGTACACGGATCAATTTCCCATTATTTATGACCAAGTTGAGGTAGGTCGGGGGGCCACAAGTACGTGCAAGTTATATTGGTGCACAAAAATTGATACGAGGCCTTATGGCACCAAAAACATGAATATTCCCACGTAGCATTGATACAAAAGAGTTTGGTATCATTACCTAAGATATGGTATTGACACCTAGCATGTTTGTATCGATACAAACCCTTGGCAGTAGCTAAAGTTGTGATTTTTGGCAAAATGCATCGATACATAAGCTTGTGTATCGATATCGATACAAGTTAATGGAGTATCGATACAAGACTCTAAGTCTCGAGACTATAACTTATTTTTGCTCTTGGTATCGATGCATGCTTCATTGTATTGATACCTATGGGTAAAAATTACCTTGTGTATCGATACATAAAGACATATTTGCCTAGTTCGAGCCATTTTTCAGCCCCTGCACCACTGATTCAAAATCTGATTCAAACACATTTGTTGCACCAAAATTCATATCAGGCTTCATCTTTAGGCTTGTGAATGGATTTAAACCAAATTTTGAGGTCTAAATAGCCAATGGCAAAGGACATTTCATGACATCAGGTAATTTGTCAAAGGGTAAAGCTGAACTTACCCAATGCTTAGCTATATAAAGTATTCTAGATCCACTATTTTTATAACAAAACCAATAGGTTTGCATTGCAACTGAGCACTATACCTTACCTCTGCATGAGGTACATACACCAAAACCCCAAAATGCCCTTACTTTTTCATCTTTTACCTTCATGGCCACAAGGCTATATAAGTTAACCTTGGACTCAGCTAAGGAGAATGGGGAAAAAAAGATATTCCTAGTAGAAAACTTCCACTTCTAATCATTCCTTCATCCATTCAATATTCCCACTCCTACCAAAAGCTAAGAAACTCTTCTCCATTTTTTGATCCCTTCAAATCCATCACTAAAAATCTTTCCAAAAACCTTCATTTCACCCATAGTCTCTCTCGAAACTCTCTAAAGCCTGTCATTTTCATCATTATTTTATTGTTAAACCTATAAAAAGTGAAGTTTAAAACTGCTCTTAGAGTAAAGGCTGAAGCTTGAAACTTTTGGTATATTTTCTCCACTCGACTCTGCATATTCTCTGATTTTTTAGCATTTGCATCCTCTTAGAGATGTCTTCGTGTTACCATGACCCTTTTAAGGTTCTCATGCATTATTGCTGCCTTGTTTATGGTAGTTTTAGAGTGTTGATGTTCTCTTGATGCCTTGATATTAAATGGTAGGCCAAATATCTTGTCATGCTTAACACATGCTTAAATGTTCACCTTAACATATCTTATGTATATTGATGCATTTTCTTGTGTTTTAAGGAGTCTCATGACATAAAAATGCTATCTTGACAACTTTAGCCTGCAATCTTTTGGTTAAATATGTTCATACACCTTATTTGCCATCTTCTAACATTTTTGTCACCTATTTCCATGTTAATACGTCACTTGTGTGTGTTTGCATGTTTAGTCCTTATTCATCTTAGTGCATGTTATGTTTTGTTTATGTCATTCCTATCAAGATGCGTGCTTGTTTGTTAAAAATGTGATTTTTAAAAGAAATCCCTAAGTTAAGTTCATGCCATCTTCAATAGATAAAGAATAGCTTGGACTTAATGCTTTCATAAAATTGGTCTTCCAATCTTGGGGACAAAGAAAACATTTCAGCTCTTGATTCACGATAATTGAAGTTTAAAGATGATGTTTTTTCAATCAAACATAACCTCTTTTTAGTTGGAAAAATACTAACCCTTGATCTCAATTCTAAAACCTTTAAGGCATGGTCAACAGCTTGTTTCATCGTCCCAAACTAGTTTGGGATTATGGAATGAACTCATGATGCTCGTGTTATTCTTTCCCCTATGTTATGGACATTCGGATGTCCATAAATCGAATTTGACCCTCAAGAAACCCTGAATATCGAATAACCCCATGTTTTCACTCTAGCAACACTATAGTTTGAATTTGAAAAATCATTTTCAAACCATGAAATATTTCTTTTGATTTTCTAATATTTTTCCCTCAAAAAGTATCGAATTACCTTTCTAACGGAGTCTTATTTGCTTTCGGATCATCCCAGATGAGAGAGTTATCATTTTTCAAACCTTTGCTATATATGAAACCCTTGGAACTAGTGTGCAACATTCTGTTTGGGCCATTTTGGCCCATCAGATGATTTTTATGAAATTTTCAAATATTTTTCCTAAAAGGTTCACAAAATTCCCTTTTTGGAAAGGTATTGTTCAAGATCAAACGATTTTAGATAAGCTTGGGACTATTTTCCAAATTCCATCATGCCCTTTCCTTGTACATGCTACCAGTGTCGAGACAGACTTTAACTTCAAAAATTAATTCTGCTTGGAAATCGATTTTCTAGGATTTTTGGAAAATTTTTATACTGAACCTTATCAAGTTATCTTTCCAATGGTCCTCTGAAGCCTTCAGATGCACCAAAAAAAAAAATTTAGGAATGGAGATGATATGATGCTGTCCCTTGTTTATAACATAATTTTTGAATCTCCTTTTATTGGGATGTTGAAATGTATCAAAATGCATCTGGTTGTTCCCCCACAACACTAGCCCCTTTTGACTCAGATCAAGGTTAAAATATCAAAAATATAAAAAAAAGGATTTCATATTAAAATTTTCGCTAGTGGAGATGCTCCAACTCTATTGCTCCGAGTGGACTCTTTAACCCTATTTTTTTATTAAAAATCTAAATTTTCTCTTTATTCTTAAATATTTTCTTAACTCTATCTTTGGGGATACCCCAACCCCACAACTCCAAAAGGATACTCCAACCTTATTTTTAATTAAAGATTCAAATTTTTTCTTTATTCCTAAATATTTTCCCAACTTTATATTTAGGGATACTTTAACCCCACTGCTCCTAGGGGATACTCCAACCTTATTTTTAATTAAAGATTCAAATTTTCTCTTTATTTCTAAATATTTTCCTAACTTTATCTTTGAGGATACTCCAACCCTACCTCTTCGAAGGGATACTACAACCTTGCTTTACCTCAAAAAAATCCAAAATTTTCTCTCTCTCAGATGCCTTAGACTGCTTGATTCAAATCATCTTTGACCTTCAAATCACCACCAAATCCAGACTTGTCTCTAAAATTGTTACCCCAGTTATTCTTCAATAATGGAAGGCAAATTATGAGATATATTTCGATTGTCCCTCCTTTTCATGTTCTTTTGTTTGTGATTGCCTGTTTATGATATTATTATATTTCTCCTTTTCCATCTTACTAATTGTCGCAACGTGGCCCTGATACGAATCGTGACCAGCTTGACTTAAAATGGCAAATGTATCCCTTGTTTCTATATAAATATCTATGTATATAATTATTTCCTTTTATTTTTAGGGGTCCATATCCTTATCCTGGGAACTAAGTTATCAAGATGAATTGCTCACTCCACTCTCTAAATAATCATTATGAAACAACTATTTATTTTGGAGTCACCACCAATCTTATTTTAGCTAAATGAGACTAGACACCTATCCGAGTTTATATTTTTTAGGGTTACGAAACTCATGAAAACAAACTCCAAGGTCTGCGCTCATACAAAAATCGCATGAAAGGGTTCGGGAGTCAGTTACAATCACAAGTAAGGATCGACCTTCTTGTGAAGCCCGGTAATCAGTACCTTCTTAATTGTGTGTTAACTTAAATTTTGATTTTTATTTGGTTTAAATATTTGATATTTAATTATAATTCCCTTGATATTTTATTAAAGAAATTTATTATTCCGAGAAAGTCAAGTTTTAATGCTTTGGAAATCACAAAATTATTTGTACCCTCACAGGGAACCAATTGGACAAGAATTCTCTATCATATCCCACTGAGAACCATGAGGAATACAAAAGATTTTATTTTTCCGAAATTGAAAAATCTTGACTTCTTATTTGAAAAGGATATCTCCCTATTAAAATAATCCGTAAAATTCCTCACATATTCTGGTAGGAATCTTAAATAATTCATAAAATCCTCACATATTCTGGTAGAAATCTTACGTATTAATTTAATTAAAAGACATTGCCTTATTTATAAAAATAATTTTATTATTAAAAAAGTAAATTATATACCTAGAAATGACCAAATATGATGAACATATTCTTAATATGTACTTTCAACGTCCTAGTATTCATATAGGATTTGTTCTAATGCATTATGAAAATACCCTTAGGGTATACCTTCTGCATGAAAGTATTTTGGTAACCCCTAAAGAACTCGAAAATGATTGAAAAAGGGCAAACATATCCTAAATATGCACTTTCGACCTAAAAGCATCCTAATGCTTATCTAAGACTAAACTTAAAAAAATTATAAAAATGCTCTTAGGGTATACCTTCGATATGAAAGTATCTCGAGAACCTTAATGGACCTTAAAATGATCTAGAAAGGCTAAACTAATCCTAAAAATTCACCTTCGGCATAAAAGTATCCCGATAAAGAAGATTATCAAAATGCCCCTAAGTTGTACCTTTGACGTCAAAATATCCTAGTAACCCTAACGAGCACTAAAATGATGAGAACTAGATAAACCTATCCTAAATATGCACCTTTGGCATAAAAGTATCCCAGTTACTATTTAAGACTTAATTTTATGAAAATTACCAAAATACCCCTAAGGTATACCTTTGACGTGAAAGTATCCCGATAACCCTAATGGACATTAAAATAACCTTAAAAGGCTAAACCAATCTTAAAATATTCACCTTTTGCATAAAAATGTCTCAATGAGAAAATTACCAAAATACCCCTAGGACATACCTTCAACGTGAAAGTATCCAGTAACCCTAATGGACTTTAAAATGACCTTGGAAGGCTAAACCAATCCTAAAATATTCACTTTTCAGCGTAAAAGCATCTTGGTGAAAAATTTTACCAAAATGCCCCTAAGGCATACCTTCGATATGAAAGTATCCTGGTAACCCTAATGGACCTTAAAATGACCTTGGAAGGCTGAACCCATCCTAAATATTCACCTTTGGCATAAAAGCATCCCGATAAGCAAAATTACCAAAATACCTTTAGAGTATACCTTCGACATAAAAGTATTCTAGTAACCATAATGGAACTTAAAATGACCTGGGAAGGCTAAACCAATCCTAAATATTCACCTTTGGGATAAAAGTTTCTCAATGAGCAAAATTACCAAAATGCCTCTAGGGTATACCTTCGATGTGAAAGTGTCCCGGTAGCCCTAATGGACCTTAAAATAACCATAGAAGACTAAACCAATCCTAAAATACTTAAATTTAGCGTAAAAGCATCCGATAAGCAAAATTACTAAAATGCCTTTAAATTTTTGAAAATTACATTTTGTATCCTTTGAAAGACTGAACAAATACGAAAAGTTTTAAAAATTTCTATATCCCTACAGAAGGCCACAGAAATAATAGAAATCTTTAAAACTAGTAAAATATTCATTTTGCCCCCTAAATATGAAAACTTGCTATTTAGTCCCTACATAATAAAATAACCTAAAAATTATAAAAATTATATGAAATTATGCATGAAAATACAACCAGCATATCAACAAAGATTTGGCTAAATACCTTGCCCTAAAAAAATTTCTACAATTTACCAAGTAACCCTTAAACTTTGTAAAATTACATTTTAACCCCTATATCATAAAATTCCATAAAAAAATCATTAAAAATCATCAAACCAACAAAGAATCAACACAAAAAACCATGGCAACAATATGCAAAAAGGTTTGG
>JBBYHK010295295.1:84905-99944 GCA_038382065.1 Adansonia grandidieri | reverse complement strand
ACTACCACAACCAAAAACCACAATAATGCATGATAATCCTAAGAGGGTGATGGAAACATGGAGAGCTCACTAAAATGGTGAAGATGCTGAAAAACAGAAAATGAAAGTGATAAGGTGAGAAGTTGTACCAATAAAACTTCACTTTTTGGCCAAATAATTGGAGCAGCGGAGATGGCTTGAATTTCCCTCTCTTCCTTATTGTTAACAAGCAAGAAAAAGAGTGAAACAATGAGGTTTTGGTTCTAGTATGGATGAGGGTGATTTTCAAAATGTCTAGTGGTTGAAAGTGAGTGTTTTGGGGCTATTTTTGGGTGGTGAGTGGAGAGCTATGGGATTTTATTTTCTTGGTGTAGGAATGTGTTTTGGAAGCTGAAAATGAGCTGAAAACTAACATTTTTTAGCTGAGATATATGTGGTCTATTTATACCAGCATTTTGGAGTCAAATTGGAGGTGTTTTTGGCCATTTCCCAAGGGGGACAAAGTGATGTCAGCATGGTGGCTATAGAGTGGCTGTAGGGAGCAACTTGCTGCCAATGTGATGGGCATAGGGTGGCTGGTTTAAATGCTAAAATGATTTTGAAGCAAATAAGGTAGCTGATGGTGATATTGGCCAACAACTAGGGAGTGGTAAGGTGATCAAATGACATTGACCATTTTGATCTAATTTAGACTTAAAAAAATGTTTTGATTAATTCAAAAGTCTAAATTCATAATTTGATATGTGTTTTAATCTTTCCTGATGCAAAGAAATAAGTTAAATTTGAGTTTTGGATTAATGGTGGACGAGTAAAAAATGTTCGGATCGTGAAAATAGCCTATATGTATCGATACATTACAGAATGTATCGATACATTTAGTCCAAAAACCTTAAGTGTATCGATACAATAAACATTCTATCGATACAATGATCATTGTATTGATACTATAAACCACTGATCGATACTATGAACCACTGTATCGATACATGTTGATATGTATCGATACATTTCTTTACAGAATGCTTGTTTCGGTTTTGGCATGGCCAATATCGATACACGAGTTCCTGTATCGATACAAAGGCTCATGTATTAATACATCTACATGTTGTATCGATACGAATGGGGACATTTCAAAATTTTGGATCATTGGAGCATTGTATCGATACATGAGAACCATGTATCGATACATTCAAGTAAAATTATGAATATTCTTGTATATTTTGTCCCTGGACACCTTGAACTATGCCATTTGATGCCACATCTTTACATTTACCTTTGATATGATCCCTAGCCCTCCTTGACCTCATTAAAATCATCGACCCCTCTCACGTTTATCCTTCAGATTGCTAAAAATTAGCCCGGACAAAATAAGGTATCTACACTCATAATTGGTAGGTTTAGTGTCACAAGGAAAGCCTTATTAGTCCATGAGAAATTTATATCTTTCTCGGGCTTTCCTGATCCTACCAAATCGATGGAGTAATTGTGTCTCTTAAGCTTTAGGTTAAGCATTTGATGTTTCAAAAGTTGGCTTAAGTTCCATAGGAATGTTTTTTGTTATGGTTTTTGAACTTTTTCAAGATCAATTTTACTCTCACTAGACCTTTCAAGTAGAAATTTTTTCTTGAGAAAGTGTCCATGTTTTGAGACATACACCTTTTGCTCATTAAGATTATAAAAATAGCATCCAGTGAATACCCCACAAACTTACATTTGACTGATCGTGCTCCAAGCTTGTTAGTCATTACATGCTTCACGTAATTAATGCATCTTTAAATCCTTCTATAAGATAAATATGGATTTTTAACTTTTCGTATCTTATCTGGTGTTTTATTAATAGATTTATATGGAATCTTATTTAGAAGATGAGTTACAGTTTCTAAGGTATACCCCCAAAAGGATATTGAAAAGTTAGCCTTGACATCATGGAACAAACCATACCTAACAAAGTTTGATTCCTTTTAGACACTTTATTGCATTATAGAGTTTAAGTGGAATCCATTTCAACCCTAATCTTTTTGAACTTTTCAAAAGCTTTGAGTTGTACTTCATTAAGTACACATAATTATACCTTAAGTAATCATCGATAAAAGTAATTAAGTAAGAATACACATTTCTAGTCATTTTATTCATTAATCCACATACATTTGAACATACTAGGCCTAACAAATCCCTAGCTCTATCACTTTTACCAGTGAAGGGTGACTTGGTCATATTACTAAGGAGACAATATTCACATGTTCCATATGATTCATAATCAAATAGTTCTAGATAGCCTTGTTTGTATAACATAGCTATCCAAGTCTCATTGATATGATCAAGTCTACAATGCTAGATATAAGCTTTGTTTAGGTCATTACTTTTTGCTTTTTTCACATCTATGTTCAGCATGTGCATATTTGGATCCAATACATATAGCCTATTTTATAATAAGGCTGATCCATAGACCACGTCACTTAAGATAATCATGCAACTATTGTCTTTCAACCTATATTTGAAATTATCATTCTTGGTGAGGTATGAAATTGAAATAATATTTCTACACAATCTTAGAATACAAAGACACTCTTTTAGTTCTATGGTCATGCTTGTAAGCAATGATAAGGTATAAGATCCGATGGTAGAGGCTT
This sequence comes from Adansonia grandidieri, assembly GCA_038382065.1. Classification (NCBI taxonomy): domain Eukaryota; kingdom Viridiplantae; phylum Streptophyta; class Magnoliopsida; order Malvales; family Malvaceae; genus Adansonia; species Adansonia grandidieri. The sequence goes on along the minus strand of JBBYHK010295295.1, from coordinate 97,335 downwards.
CAACTTTTAATCCATTGCCCATTCTCAGAATTACCTTATTAGAGCCTAACTTTCTATGATTTTTTAACAAGCTTATGTCATTACATAAGTGTGATCTGTATCTTGAATCTATTATCCAAAAGGTAGTATTAATAGTAAATTTATTGAACTCAATCTTGTTAATGCGAAAGTTAGCAGCCTTTTTTTTAGAACTTTTCTTAGTTTAACATACCAGTCCAAATAGTTTAGGCTTATGGCATCTAATATGCCTCGTAATACACTTACTATATTTACCATCACCAGCAGCCTAGTATGAAATAAGTATAATTAGTTATTCAAGTGTTAAACCAATAATGACAGGGTATTAAACCTTTACTGGTCTTCCCACTAATTTTTTGAAACAATAGCCCTCACTATTATTTGAAAATCTCTTCAAGGTATTTCTAGTGGGATGGGATCCCTTTCAACATGTTGTAATCTTGAATGCTCAACAAATTACAACATGTATAGTTGGGTCGGTAACATAGCTTACCAATTGCATCTCCATGCAATCCTATATTAGTTAGGGAGCAACTCTTTGCCTAAGGGTATCACATACATTTCATCTAACTATTGCCTCTAACGTTCTGTGGTCAAGTGCAACATATTCCAACCAGACAACGTTAGCTATTACACCATTCAAGTGGAAGCGACCTTGAGTGACTCAACAAATCACCTTCAGCTAAAACTAATGGAAGGCATCTTTTCAAGCGAAGCATGTGACTCAATATTATACAAGGGATTTTGTTTGTTCTTTTTATCTTTTAATGAAGGTCTCATCATATTTGCATTCATGGCATTTATAATATCGCATTAAATTAATCTATTATCATATATACTACTTAGATGATTATGGATTACTATCTAGTGCAATTTCCTTAAGCCATTAAAGGAAATTCTTGATCAATTCCTAGGTGATTCAATATGAAGTTTTTAAAAGCTTCTTACAATATCTTAGGCTTCATGGTGCTTTTGCTTGGATCTCCATCTTTGAGTTACAAAATAACTAACCCTAATTTTACACTTATGCAATCTAATTACATTTGTAATAAAGAAACCTTGAGTTACATTCGAGGGGATTTAGGTGGAAAAAAAATTTTACATCCCTGAAGAACAATAGAGATAAGGCAGCTTTCACAGATCATATTTAAAATAATAACATCTATAAACAATTAACCATACATCCATAATCATATTGGCTTAGTCCATAATCATCCAAGATATCCACAAAAATTATGATTATACAAACATGTATATTAAATTCAAGTTACCAACTTTTGGTGCTAAACAATTAATCCATATTTAATTTAATTATGAAGACAATTTTCTTACATGATTAACATTTATTCTAATCTTATTAGAATAAATCCTATTCCAAATAGGATTAATCATTTAAATTAAATATATTTTCAATTAATCAAATTAATTAAATTTTAATTTCATGCTAATTATATTATCTAATTTATATCTTAAACAATTTAAGAAAAATAATACAATTGGATAATTAGGTGTTTGATGATCTGTAAGAGTTTTAATTGGATTCAACCTCTTAGGGAAATCCATTGCACCAACCGTGCTAACATTTAGCATTTATTTTATTTTTTAATTAAATTTGTTTTAGTTTTAGTTTTAATCTGATCATATCAGATTTCAAATCTTAAGAACAATAAAATTGAAGGGGTTTTACTCTAAGTAGGATAATGGTGGCACAATTTTGGAGAAGTTCTAGTCCAATTAGGACTTTATCCCATGCAAAGCTATCTTGGCCATCCTACTCCAACTTAAATGTAATGCCTTCCTCCCATTAAACCTCTGAAAATACAGCAAATTTATAGCAACTTGTTGTTTCTGTAGACAACTTATTTCGTTCAAGCCAACATTTGAAGCATCAGAAAACATTGTTTGAGGCACCATTGAGGTCATTCTTACAAGCTTGTGTCCAATTCCCATCAATCCTAGCTAAGGTAAGGTTGAAAATTATTTAATTTAAGACCAAGCTCCATAGAAAAATATACATTAGATAAAATAGAGCCTACGTGCATATTTAATTAGTTTATTTGGACCCATTTTATTTAATTATGTAGGTCATAAATTATTTAATTTAAGACCAAGCATTATAAAATATATATTAGATAAAATAGAGCCCACGTGCATATTTAATTAGTTTATTTGGGCCTATTTTATTTAATTATATCAAGTCATAAATTATTTAATTTAAGGCCAAGTCTTATAAATATATATATATATATTAAGTAAAATAAAGTCCACATGCATAATTAATTATTAGTCTATTTCATTTAATCGCATTGGTTCATTTTTTTAAAACATTTTAAAATTCTTGATGGGCCTTATTAAAATTACTTTGATTTGATATGTCAATTATTTGAATTAATTTTGGACATATTGGGTTAGGTTAATGATTTTTTTAAAGACAAATTAGCTTGATGGTGGAGTATTTCATGGCAAAATGTGATATTCAAGTGATATTTTGAAACTTTGGTGGTTAGTTAGTACTCAAGCATAAGTATTTGGACCAATCAAAAATTGAAAGCACACTCTAATGCACCATGACTAATCATTTTTGACAACCAAAAGACAAAAGTGACCCTTTACCCTAGAATGGTGTTGGCCAAATAGCCTCCTATAAAACCAAAAGGTTGGCTTTCAAAAAAAACTCTCTAACTTTTCCTCATTTAGTCACCCACCCACCCTAGAGAAAAAAATAGTAACAAAAACATTCATAGCAACTAAAAAAAGAAAGGGAAAGTCGAAAGCAAGCAAAACACAAAACATGTAGGCACCATATTAATGAAGAGATTAAGCAAGCTTTAAGGTTTATTTCGTGGTATATTTCTTTCATCCTTTTTCACATCTTTTCCTCTTTCTCAGTTTTGTTTGTCATGCCATTTTAGCAAGGCCTTTGAATGATAACCATGAACCTTGTAGGATTCATGCATTTATTTGATCTTATGTGAAGTGGTGCATGTTTAATGAGTTGCTATGATATTTTGGTGGTTGAAAAATCATGTTTCTTGTCATATTTCCATTCGACCAAATTGTAATTTCTGGCTTCATATTTTTGCTTCTTCTTAACACTTTGATTTGTGATACTTAGTATTTTTGCTTTTTCTTAGCACATTAAGCCCTATTAAAAATTATTTTTGGACTCCAAACGATTTTTCTAGGATTTTCCAGTATTTTTCCTAGAAAGCGCTTCAAATTACCTTTACAACGATGCCTTGTTTGCCCTTAGATCACTTTGGATGTAAAAGTTATGATTTTTCGAACCCTTACAATCTAGAACCCCTAGGATTAGCAATGAGCATTCTGCTTGAGAATTCTGACCCACCAAACGCTTTGTATGGATTTTTTAAATATGTTTCTAAAAAATTTTATAAAATTACATTTTTGGAAAGGTATTGTTTGTGATTTAATGATTCTGGATGAGTCAACATGATTTTTCAAAGTTCACTATTCCCTCTTCCCAGCACTTACTGTCAATACTGACTTAACTCGATTCCAAAAATTAATTCCACCTAGAAAATGATTTTCTAAGATTTTTGAAATATTTTTATATTAACCCTTATCGAGTTATCTTTCCAAAGGTGCCGTGTTTGCTACTAGGAACCATGAACCATATCAAAATAAATTTGAGAAGATGGATAGTGCAATGTTATCCCCTGTTTTTGCTAAACTTAAGAAAATTATTTGGATTTTCCCGAACCAACATTTCTAGTCATTTGAATGACTCGAAATATATTCAATAATTTTCCCCATGGAGTCATGACTCATGACAAAAGCCCCTTTAGGCTTTTTTCAAAATTAATTTCCATTCCCAATTTAAAATATTTTCCATGTTTAAATTTATTTTCTTCAAAAACGTTAAAAGATCTCAATTTGAAAAAATCACTTAATTTCTTTCTTTTCGAGGGGATACTCTAACATTGCTTTCAAAAATACATCAAAATCTAAGTTTTCCCTCCTCTGGGTTTCCTTGGACCTTTTATTAACCTTTTTATGCCTAAGATGGCTTTTGAGTCCAAACATGTCTCAAAATTGTCAATTTGATTATTTTTTAATAATTGAGGTCAATTATGAGATACATCCCTACCATCCTTCCTTTATTTTTCTGTGTGTTTATCTTTAATGCAATTTTTATTATATTTCTTTATGCCTTACTAACCTGACTCTCTTTTCTATGGTGATTGTTCCTGATGCTCAGCTACAGCCTAAGAGCTATCACGACATGTGCTCGCACACAAACATGTGTGCTGATGCTATGACTAAAAAAATGAAAGGGAGGGACGTGGGGCCCACCTTTGGATCATCCTGTGGTTGAGATTTGGATTAGGCATGATATGGTGAAAGTTGAAAGGAGGACCATTAGATGAATAGCTCATGCAATCGGTTTTGGGTGGCCATTATGAAATGGCCATGACTTGGAGTTGCCATCGACCATTTTTTGCAAGGTATAGTCGGATACCTATTAAAACTAGTGATTTCGAGTTATGAAACTTGAAACACTAATTTTATGGACTGTGTATACCAACATTTGTCTTTAAGGGTCCATGAGTTGGTTACACATGGGGAAGGATTAGCACCCCTATGATGCCTAAAATTGGTACTGTCTAGCCATAAATTATCAAAGTCTAGATTTTCTCGATTTTTCATGCGATCATTATTTATGTGTAATCCCTTTATTATGAATGCAAATTTCTTTGTAAATATTGGATCCGAGTTTTTATGATAAAAGTTTGATTAATATCTCTCTATGTAACCAAAGAGGGAGGAGAAACAGAGAAGATTTGGTAAAATAAGATCCGGACTGATTTAAAAGAGGATACTCTACGTCAAGCATTAGAGGGATATTGATGTGGAACATTGCCTCAGGTTCAGTGAAAATTAAGTTTTTAAAAACATGTATGCAGATCACCATAAAAAATAAGAATAGGTCACTAAGGCGTAAAAAAATATACCAAAAATTGCATGAAAGATGAATAAATAGAAACAAAAAGGAGAGACAGTCGGGATGTATCTCATAATTGACCTTGATTATTGAGGAATAACCAAATTGATAATTTTGAGATGTGTTTGGACTTGAAGGTCATCTTAGGGGTAAAAAGGTTGATAAAAGGTCCACGGAAACTCGAAAGAGAAAAAACTTTGATTTTTGATATATTTTGGAAAAGTGGGGTTGGAGTATCCCTTTAGAGAAAATGGGGTTGGAAAATCCCTTCAAAAATACGAGATTAGAAAATCCCTTTGAAAAACCAGGTTTGAAGTATTCCCTCAGAAAAGCAGGGCTAGAGTATCCCCTCAGAAAGAAATAAGTTAAGTTACTTTTGAAAATTGAAATATTTAAGATTTTTGAATAAAATAAATTTTAAGATGGAAAATATTTTAAATCAGGAATGGAAATTAGTTTTGAAAACAATTTTGAGTTTTGATCTTAGCCTAAAGGGACCTATGTCATAAGTGAAAACTCCATGAGGAAAATCATTGAATGTATTTAAAGTCATTCAAATGACTAGAAATATTGATTTAGGGAAAGTCTAAATATTTTCCCAATTTAGCAAATATAGGGGATAACATCGTGCCATCCATATTCTTGAATTTATTTTGGTTTGATGCGATGGTTTCTAGTGGCAAGCGAGGTACAGTTGGAAAGCTAACTTGACAAGGATTAATCCAGATAACCATGCCTTTGCTAGGATTTGTGGGCGGTCATGGAAGAATTGGGTTCGAATCCCATGGCCTACAAAAAAGACTTTTTCAACAGAGGCACAGAAATGGGAGGTAATTTCTTGCCAGATCGTAACTCTATCTGGTTGACTTAGGCTATTTCTAAAGAAATCCAAACCATATAGCATGATAAGGCTAGACTCTACGATACAAAGGAATTGTTTTGCTTCAAGAGTTAGCCCACCTTAAGGTCGAAGTCAAGAAGTCAGAAAGGAGCTTGCGAAGAATGGATAAATGTAGTCTGGTCTCCCCAGGCAATTCCAAAAATCCTAGAAAATCGCTTTCTAGGTGGAATTAATTTTTGAAACCAAGTTTAAATCAACATGATAGCAAATGTTGGAAAAAGAAGCAGTGAATATTGAAAATTCATTTCGAACTTGTTCGAAATCATTAAATTACAAAGAATGGGTAACAATTACTTTTTTGGTAAAAATATTTGAAAAATTCAGAAAAATCATTCAATGGGTCAAAATTGCCTAAACAAAATATGAATCACTGGTTCCAGGGGTTTTGGATAGCAAGCATGCAAAAATCATAACTTTTACGTCTGGAATGATCTGAGGGCAAATAAAATATCGCTGTAAAGCTAATTTGAAGCCTTTCCAGAAAAATACTGGAAAATCCCTAAAAAAATTGTTTGAAGTCCAAAAATAATTTTTAAATTCAAGTCACTATGCTGCCAGTACAGAAACAAAGGTTTCTTCAAGTTAAGGCTTTTGTGCTCACGTGCTAACGTGTCAGACATGCGAATGTCCAATCTTTAAGGTCCATGGCAGTGAAGTAACAGACCAATCCAGCTCCCTTAGAATGGCCCACCAAACCATCCCTTATCAACACTAAAAGTCATGGTAGGCTTGGAACACAACTTAAATTAAGCACTTGAAAATAATTTTTTTATTTTTAATTAAAAACATAATTTATTTGGCCTAATTAGGCTATGATCCCAAACATTTATACTTGATTTATCCCTAAGATTAGAGAACCAACATATTAAAAACATTAAATCCATGCTAATCCCCATTGATTAAGGTTAGTATAGACTTAATTCGGGGTTGATTTTCAAAAACAACATAGGCACTCATTAAGCAAGCATTATAACAAACATGTTATGGACTAAAATTTCTAGACATGGTATCACCATCAAAGCGTGACAAACACAACATGAAAATGGCATTTTAGCAAAGGTATCATCATCAAAGTGCAAGAAATGACATGGATAACATCACAATATGCAAGATGAACATGACACAGCATAAATCATGTTCATGGTATAGCAACCCCAATCAACATTTCATTGAATAGATCTTAACATTTCAACATTTCATCTTAAACTAGAATGCTCGAAGACATGTATCTTCAAGAAATGTTTAAAAATGGAGATCAAGATGACACATAACATATCATTAAATATGCCAATAAGAAACCAAACTTACGTGCTACTCTACGATTAAGAAGATGCATGGCAATGAAAATCATGCTCTCTCATGCAAGGGCCAATGTCAACATCCAAAAACCAAAGAAAGAAAGCTCACCAATATTATACTTTAAAAATAAAATATAAATATGCCTTTTGTTTCCGTTGCACAATGGTATGGAAATCAAAGAAAATGGTAGGATTACTTTTTGTTTTGCTGGCTAATTATGAACATAGAAAATGAAGAAAATTCAGGTGGCATGAACATGAATGGATTTTTTTTTCTTTTTTTACTATTAAGTCTTTTTTTTCTTTTAAAGTTACTGAATTTATTTTTTGGAATTCTTTTGGGCCTGGCGATGGATGGAGATTTTGGAAAAGGGGAGGTCAAGTTGTCTTTCGTGAAGCAACAAAGTGTTGCTTATAAAGAGTGATGGGATAACTAAAAAAAAAAAAAAACCTAGGGTGAGGTGGATAGTTTTGTAAATTCTCTCACCAAAATGATGAGACATAGTGGGCTAGGATGTGTTTTCAAATTTTAGTTGGTCCAAGTACTAATACTTAAGTACCAGCTAACCACCAAAGTTCCAAAATGTCCCACTAAAAATCATTTTTTTCCATGAAATACCATAGCATGAAGCTAACTGGGTCTTTAAAAAAATTATTAACCCAACCCAATAGGCCTAAAATTAATTCATATATTGGACTTGTTGAATCAAAACGATTTTAATAAGGCCCCTGAAAAATTTTAAAATATTTGGAAAGATTACCTAATACAATTAAATAAAATAGGCCTAAATAATATAATTAAATATGCACGTGGGCTTTATTTTATCTAATGTATAATTCACAACTTTACCTTAGCTAGGAATTATGGGGATTGGACACGAGCTTGTATGAATGACCTTAATGGTGCTTTAGATGATAGCTTCTAATGCTCTAAATGTTGGTTTAGACAAAATAAGGTTGTCTACAATGACTTGCATTCATGTTTTCAAAAACTCAAATTTCATTAAATCTAAAGCAATGTTCTACGTCAATATCCCTCCAGTGCTTAACATAATGAATCTTCTTCCAAATTAATCTAGATCTCATTTTACCGAATTCTCTATGTTTTTCTTTTTCTTGGGATGCATAAAGAGATATAAATCAAACTTTTATCAATAAAACCTGGATTATATATTTAAAAATTTGCATTCATAATAGGAGGATTACATATAAATAACGATTACATGAAAAACCAAGGAAAACTGAGACTTCGATAATTTATGGCTAGATGGTACCAATTTTTGGTGTTGAAGGGTTACTAATATTTCCCCTTGCATAACCGACTCTTGGGCCCTTAAAGATGAACTCTAATATATGCAGTTTGTAAAATCAATGTCGCAAGTTTTCATAACTCAGAAAATGGATTTTAATAGTTATCTGATCATACCTAGCCTAAAATGGTCAATGGCAACTCCAAGTCATGACCATTTTGTAATGGCCATCTAAGACCGGTTAGATGAGCTATTCATCCAACAGTGCTCCTATCAATTTTGTCATTATCACATCTAATTCAAATCCTGATAAGGGATGATCCAAAGTAAGCCCCACATCTCTTTCATCGTTTTTAAGTCATAGCATGCCATGTAGAGGGTGGCATGTCACGACAGCTTGGTGACTCCATTAGGACTTGATTTTGAGAGTTAGGCCTGTAACTAGCCAAATTCCATCATGATTTTTTGTTTCCCTCTATTTTGGTCATTATTTATTCATAATCCCCTTTCTTCATCTGCTTTGTATGTGATATTTATTTGCCATCACTCCTTATGTTTTCATGTTTTCTCATGATTGCTAGGGTTCTCTTCTATCTTTTAAGAAAAAATGAAATGAATATGATAGCTTCTTTAAAATGGCAATAAGGAGTAAATAAAAAGGTTTGATTGTTTCCCTGACACATATTGTGCACTCACATTTCATTAGATTCTTGTTCATTCTTTTCTTGGGGAGAGAATAACACCTTTATTAGGTGGAAGTAAGCTAATTGTCCTCCGTGGCATATTTTCTTTAACCATGGGCTAACAATATCCTCGAGGGTGTAAAGTACCTATGCTGCCATGGTATCTTTTTTATCCATATGGGTAGAGCAAAATACATCCATTTGAATTGAACCTATTTTGCCAAGCCTGCAGTGGGCTCAGGATCGAGGTTCCTTGATTGTCCTTACTGAATGGAGGAGCGATTTGGGAACCATTTTAGAGTTATTTAACCCTATATGTCAGCCATAAGAGCCAAACCATGTTAGGCCATATCGAAGCACTGCTAGATTGATTTGGAGAATAAGACACTTGAGGAAATGCTTCTTACCTATTACTCCTATTTATCATTACTTTGCTACATAAATGATGATGAATGAACATCATCGCTAATGCCTTTTCTCCCACCTCAAATTATGTCATCCGTTGTAATAATACTATTAAGGCATGTTGTTATGCTATTTGACCGATGACTAACGCCTTTTCTCTTTTTATAAGAGATAATATTCAAATATTGTCACTTGGCATACCTTTTAAGGCTAGTATCACCTCTTAGGGAACTGATCTTACTTGGGTAGGTTATTATGATGCATAATCAATGGCTTAAAGCCCATTAATCACTCGATGATGATAAGCCAATACCTAATGTCTTTAGAGACCTCATGCTATCTCAATGGGAGCAAACACTTAGACAAGCCATTATGCTATCCGATCGATGGGTTGACCTTAGCTTGTAGTTGTATGCTGATGAATGAATTGTCACTGTCCTAAGCATTAATGCTCATCCTTATTGGACACTTATATTCTGAACATACGGGTATGTTGTTTGCATAAATCTAGGTTTGACAGACAAAATGTCTATACCCATTTTTTTCCATGCTTGCCTTGGGGCATCGTAATGCCCTGAGCACTTTTTATTTTTATGATTTATTTCTCGTCTTATTACATTATTAACTTAGTGTTTCTTGTGTTGTTGTCTTTGCTACATGCATCATGTCATGTTATACCATCTCGAGATAGTTGGTTCCAGGGGCAGTTTCCATAGATAAGTATCTCACATGGCACAAGCATGGACCAAAGGTTTTGAAGACTTTGAAACAGTCAAGACAGAGTCTAAAAGGGAACAGAGAGAGAATAAGGATAGTATCCAGCTTAGATATATCTTAAAGATCCTAGAACGAGTTGAAATGATTTTCAAGCAGTTCAACCACTAAAAGTTAAAAGATGTGTGGAATGGTTAGGATGAGATTGATAAAGCAATCTTCACGGAAGATTATAAGGATATTACTATATTGGTCCAAGTCAAAGTCAACGTCAAATTACTACTTGCCATGATACAGTTATGGAATCCCACATATAAGTGTTACACCTTCAACGAACATGTTCTGGTCCCTATTGTAGAAGAGTATGCAACCATGCTTGATATCAAAAGGGCCCAAGTAGATAAAATTTATTCTAAGTCAGTAAAATGTATACCTCTTGAGAAAAGTTTGGCCAATACGCTTAGAGTTGGAGAACAAAAGGTGAACTCACATCTAGTCAAACCAAGGAATACTACGTGTATCACATAGGATAGTTTGAAATTTGTCATAAATATCCAATCAAAACAGAAAACATTTGAGATATGTTGGCATTGGCAATCTATGGTCTAGTCATGTTACCATGGGTTGGGGACCCATAAAGGTTATTGTGGTAGTTATTTGCTCAGAACTAAGTTATGGTATGAATCTTGCTTTGCCATCTTAGCAAAGACTATCTGGTCCTTGAAATTTGAGAGAAAAAAAGGCAAGCATCCCTTATCGGATGCTCATCAATGTTGTATGTATGGCTTTTTAGTCTTTTTAGGGTAAAAGACCTTAAAGTTGTACATGCCGAATTTTAGTCCTCTCACCAAGTTCTTAGAAAAAGAGTAGGTGCAGGATACCACCAAAATCAATAAATTGCAAAGTTTGAAGATCTGAATGCCAACAAAGTAACTTGGACAATTCCATGAATCATTTCTAGACCAATTATGTATAAATGCAAGCCTTTCCATTGGGTTGGATTATAGGGAAGCATTGCTTATGCTCCGCTCATGGCTTTACAGCAGTTTGATTGCCAATAGTTTGTCGCTGTCACTTGCAAACTGTGTAGCTAGATTTTGAATATGGAAGAGATGATTACATAGGCCAGGTGCAAAAGATCTTTGACACTTGGTGAAAGACATGCTGCATCATACTGAAAAGAGAGAAAATAGTAACTCCGACCTATGAAAATTGGATAGTTAGCGAGTTAACAATGTCATACCTTTGCCTACTAAGGAAATCCCTCATGGTTCGATAGATAATCCTCCATCTAAGATTAAGATCTTAAAGCATGAGTTTGCATAAGAGAGAGCTGCTTTTTTTTAAAGAAATTCATCAATTACAAGAAGAGAAAAGCTAGCAAGAGCATGAATGTCAAGTCTGAGAGGGTGGATACGCAACCTTGTTAAGACAAAAGATACCATCAACGAAGATCTCAGGACTTGAAGAAAGACTATATGGCATTACAAAAGGCCAAGAAATACCAAGGAATTGGCAAATCCCTCGCTGAATAAAAAGTCATGCTTGTATCTCTTGCTAATGGCTTAAAGGTTTAGAAGGCTCGAGTGGAGACTAACACAAAAGAACTCATTAAGACCCATATGACTACATTAGTTTATCATAAAAGAAGCAAAAGCTTAGTAGCTCGAGTACAAATTCTTTGAGAGGGAAGGGTTAAGAATAAAGCTTTGGCTGCAAGGGTTCACGATTTGGAGCATGCCCCTAGGTCCAGCAATATTAGGTTTAGAGATTGTCAACAAATTCTAAAACGTTGCACCATAATTGGATCTTAGCTGACCAATCTTGATCGAAGTATAGGGAATGTCTCCAAAACCTCATTAAGTAGATCAACATGGTCCAAACTGCTGTAGATAACATGGTCAAATTAGCTAGGTAGGTGAGTTAAGACTTTATTCCTATAAGAGATAGTGGACAAGAACTATTGATCTTTTTGGAACTTGCAATCAGACAATGTAATAGTGTGTGATATTTTTAGATTTGATTACTTTATTAGCTATAATTAATGCTTTAATCAGATGAAAGATACTTACTTCAGAGCTACTGTCAAAATCCAAATGTCTCTTGCATCGACATATGTGATTTCATCTTCATTCTTGCAAGCATCATACTCATCATATTAATAAGTCTAATCTGGCATCACTTTAAAGTGCAAA
>JBBYHK010295295.1:43588-84805 GCA_038382065.1 Adansonia grandidieri | reverse complement strand
TGATTTCATCTTCATTCTTGCAAGCATCATACTCATCATATTAATAAGTCTAATCTGGCATCACTTTAAAGTGCAAAGAACTTTAAAATATGGAATCAAACACCCAACACTGGTACAACACCCATCAGCATTGAAAGGCATAGAGAATGATCACATGCTAATATTGAAAGGCTTGATATTATGCTAAGAAGCTCAAGAATAAATGCTTTGTAGGACTGATGAACTATAAAGTCAAGTTACTAAATTGACAAAATTGCTTGTTACTGTTTTAAAGGATAAAGGGTAAACAAATATCACTGATAAGGGCAAGGCACCAACTAATCTTGAAGTTAATTCGAATAAGGGTATTAAGATCACCAACACTTTTAAAGAAGCATTCCAAGAACAATCACCTCCAACAGCACCGATCCCACTTGCTTAGCAATTCATCTAGGTAAACACTATGATAGCTCCACATCTGACTTAGAGATACTATGGCATGAATATGGGATTATCACTAGTAAATCCTTCAATTCCAGACTTCGATGAGCAAATATAACAAGAAAAAGTAACTAGCTCAAAGTGTGCTAAGGTTGTTGAAAATAAAACTAAGTACAAGTTATTGGAGAAACACCTCAAAGCTGTAGATAATAGTGATAAGTTTGGAATTGTCGATCCTAACTCCTTAGGCCAGCCTTCAAACCTCGTTATCCCACCCAGATTCAAAGTATCATATTTTAACAAATACAATGGAACCACTAACCTTACCACACATATCTATATATATTGTCGAAAGATGGTCAAGCATAAAGGCAACAAAAAACTACTAGTACATTATTTTCAAGATAGCTTAATCAAAGAAGCTATACAATGATATATAGAGCTTGATCCAATCAAAATTCAATCATAGGCAGATTTGGCTCAGGCTTTCCTTAATTAGTATAAGCATGTAATCAGATCGTCTCTCTTCATTGAATATGGAAAAGAAAGCCACCAAAAACTTCAAACAATATGCCTAAGGATGGTTTAAAGAGGCCTCCCAAATTTATCCCCTATTGACTAAGAAAAAGTTAAACTTCAAGTTCATTAGCATTTTATAGACTTTTTATTATAAGAAAGTAGTAAGAAACACAATAAAGAATTTTGCATATGTAGTTATACTATGCGAAATAATGGATAAGTTTATAGAAAGTAACACGAACAAGAGAGCTATCTCTAAAGATAAAGGAAAAAGTGTAATCAAGGCCACACAATTATCGAAACATGGTGCTAAAACTTGCTCATCTCATACTTTTACCAAATAAGTTGCTAATGCAATTGGTATTAAAGACGATTGCGAAATCATAAAAAACATATAGCAAGTCAAGACGATAATGAACCTAGTCTGGCAAATTTTAGTACAAACAGAATTTATCAATGAAGTTGAAAAGATGAAAGAAGACCTTGCCAACTTTTGTGACTTCTATACCACTCACGGTCATACTCTTAAAACATGCAAGGAATTTTATGCAATGTTTTAAAGGTTAATGAATAAGGGAAGCATTGAGTTCTACAATAAACAGGTATCCTCTGCTTAGTCAGTAGATGTGGTCAAAGAATGTTTAACATGGTTGAGCCTTATCTATCAAAAAGCACTAACATGAGTTTTTGATTAACTGTGGTAAAGGTGCTCGAGCTGGAAGGAGACTAGAAAAACATCTACAAAGGATCTTTAAAGCCTTGAGAGTTACTTATCTAATTGACAAGAAAGGTCTAGGATTCAAACCTAATGTCCACCAATAAAGGAAACAAGCTTAGAAAGAGCAAGAAATAAGAATGGCCCATTGAAAGGTCAAGATTTGCAATATGAACCAATGGTGCTGCCACCACTGCTAGAAACTTTTCATTCAAAATGACGCATCAATCTAAATCACGGATAAATATTGGCCTTAGCAATGTGATGGTTATTTTGAGCAAGGCATTTGGATACTTTTTTATTAATGCAATTGATGAGCCCTGAACTTTAGCAGTGGGCCATGAGACTGGTCGCAATTCAAGGTTTGTTTCAAGCATTTGGATCGAAAACAAAGATCCCTGTACTATTTGCATCTAATTCGGAGTAATGTTATGAACTAAACCTACATGCTTTTGCTTAAGAACATTGTAGGATCCTTTGTATGTGTGTACTTTTATCTAGCATTATTAATAAAAATGACCAAGCATTTTGCATTCCATCTTTTGTGTCCATTTTTTTTGAATCCTTAGACTTTCTTTCTTTTTGCTTATATTGTTCTTCTTTATATTTTTTGGGAGCCAGATGAAAATGACTGAAGTGTTCATATTAAGACTCTAAAAATTGATTTTGAGCAACCAATCTACTCTGATAAGGTTGAATTTGAAAGTGATTTTGAGGAAAGCACTGTGCTATCGAATTTATTGAGATTAATTAAACAAGAAGAAAAAAAAATTTTGCCCTATGAAGAGCTTAATGAAATTATGAACCTTGGGATAGAGGATGATCGAAAAGAGGTCAAGATAGAAACCTCTATAAATCCATCAACTCGAACTAATTTGATTAACCTTCTTTAAGAATATCAGGATGTGTTTGCTAGTCCTACTGAGACATGCTTGGGCTAAATCCTAACATATTGGTTCGCAAACTTCCTTTAAAACCTAAGTGCAAACCTTTACAGTAAAAACTTAAGAGAATGAAATAAGAGATGCTTCTGAAAACTAAAGAAAAATTAAGGAAGCAATTTAACACGAGATTTCTCAAGGTAGCCAAGTATCCCCAATGGGTGGCCAACAATGTCTCAGTTCCTAAAAGGGATGGTAAAGTTTGGATATGTGTAGACTACAGGGACTTAAACTGAGCTAGCCTTAAAGATAGTTTTTCATTGCCTCACATCAATACCTTAGTAGATAACACCATACAAAATTCCCTATTTATATTCATGGATGGATTTTTGGGCTACAATCAGATTAAAATGGCACAGGAAGACATGGAAAAAACCACTTTTGTGACCATGTGGGTACCTTCTACGATAAAGTTATGCCATTCGGACTCAAGAACTCTGGGGCAACTTATCAAAGGGCAATGGTAACACTATTCCATGACCTTATGCATAAAGAAATAGAGGTCTATGTGGAAGATATAATTGCCAAGTCCTTGAAAGAGATTGAACATGTGTCTAATCAACTCAAACTAAACCCAGTCAAGTGCACCTTCGGTGTTGTCTCTGACAAGTTATTAGGCTTCATTATGAGTGAATGAGGAATTGAGGTTGATCTTTTCAAGGTAAAGGCTATCTAAAACCTTCCACGCCTAATACGCAAAAAGAAGTAAGGAGTTTTCTTAGGAGACTGAACTATATAGTTGGGTTCATATCTTAGTTAACCGATAAATGTGATCCAATCTTTCGCCTACTCTAAAAACAAAACCTTGGTGAGTGGAATGATGAGTGCCAACAAGCTTTTGACAAGGTCAAGCGTTACCTGTCTAACCTACCAGTGCTTGTATTGTCGATGCTTGATCGACCACTAATCTTATATTTGTTAGTTTTTGACAAGTCCATGGGTTATGTACTAGGTCATCAAGATGAGTAAGGAAGGAAAAAAACAAGCCATCTACTACCTCAGTAAGAACATCGAGTATGAAAACAAGTACTCCACAATCAAAAAGTTATAATGTGCTCTACCTTAAGCGGCTTAGAGGTTAAAGGAATACATGTTATATGACACCACATGTTTGATCACTAAATTGGACAATATCAATTACCAGTGCGATGCTCCTACTTTGCCAAGAAAGCTGGCCTAGTGGCAAGTCATGCACTTTCAATATGACTTCGTTTACACAAGTTAGAAAGCCATCAAATGAAGTGCGATAACTATAAATACCTAATTTTGTTTGAGGCCCCTTTCCTGAAGGTCCAAAAATATTTGAGACCTTCGTAGGCTTCCTTTAAGTCGAATGAACATTTTGAAAACCTATAATTATGCTTAAATGACTCCAAGTGCACGTGACAAAATTAGCATCATTTTAAAATTCATACATAGCAAATTTTGGATAAAAACGATGAATATCAAGGCAAAATAATTAGCTTAACTTTATACTTGAGAAATTCTAAAATTTGTTTATGCAGATGTTATCACAGTCAAATTTTCTTTTTTTAAGAATTTTTTGAGAATTTTCATTACATTTGGGAACTTGACCGTTGTATATCTTTTGTTAATACCAGTATAGTATTTACGTTGACATATACTCTGAAAAATTATCAATATTCAAAACAAAAATTTCATATTGGCATTTTTTATCATGAGGTAACAAGTTGGCAATTTTGCCACTTATTTTTGAATTTGTCACTCTATCACAGGTATTTTTTTCCCGTGAATTTTTTGGTAAGGACTTATTTCGGATCTAGGATTTTCATCTTTACCATTTTTTAAATTAATATTTTGAATATTTAATTCATTTTATAAAAAGTTTTAATGTATTTTTCTGAACTTTTCCTAGTTCTAAAATACGAGCTTTTTTATCTACAAATTTTTGGTGGAATTTCTCAAGATTTGAACTTTTAAATTCTTTAAATATTTCCATTTAACCACCATTAAATCAATTCTTCGAAATTCATTTTATTTTATGAGTTTTTCATTTTTTTCAGAATTTTTCTATTTCTAAGATATGAAGTTTTTTACTCTATAAAATTTTTTGGTAAGATTTTTTGAACTCCTAATTTTTAAAATTCTCTAAATGTTATTATTAACTCATATTAAATATGTTTTTCAAAATTCAATTTATGTCATGAATTTTGCATTTTTTTTTTATAATTTTCTCATTTTCAAGATACCAAGTTTTCTACTCCATAAATTTTTTCGAGAGGACTTTTCAAGTTTATAATTTTTAAAATTCTTCAAATATTCTCATTAAATTCATATTAAATTAGTTTGTGAAAATTCAAGTTATTTTATATGTTTTGCATTTTTTTCATGTAATAATTTTCTTCAGTAAAGGTTTTTCTCATAAAGTTTTACAAGTTTACAATTTTTAATGGTTTGTTTTCTTGAGCATTAAAATTTATTTTGTTATTAAGATTAAATTAAATTGATCATATAAAATTTTATTTGAAATACATAATTTTTTTATTTTTACAATTTAATCCTTCTCATTAATTTTTATTGTATAATTTTACATATTATATAAATATCTTTTAAAAATCTCTAGAATTAATGATGTCATGGATGACATAATTCACTAAAAGGCAAACATAATTAATTTGAATCAAATAAATTTTAAAAAAAGATCAAATCAAAGTAATAATATAAAAAAATATTAAATAAAAAGGAAAAAAGTGAAATTCCTAGAAATCTCTAGGAAAGCTATGGCCAATGGCCTTTTCTTCATGTTTTGGCCTCCCTTCATTCACTATAAAGAGGGGATGGCTTTCTTTATTTTGAGTCTATAGGATTTAGCAAGAAAAAACAAAGAAAAAAACATTAAAATACATGAATTTTCAAGCTTTCCTAAGGTATTTTTCTTGTAAAATTCTTAAATTTTGTTTATTTCTAGTTTGATTCTTCCTTTTAATGAGCCAAATGAATACTTCTACTCATGAATTTTTATTCATGTTGAAAGGCTAAGTATGAGGGCTATGATTAAAGTTTTAGATTTTGGTTGTTTTAGTTAATCCTTATTAGAAGTAATTTGATTTTGTTTGAGAGTATTTGTGTTTGTTGATATGTATATTGTTATCTTCATGACTACAACTTATGAAAATTTTCTTAGTACTTTCATTTTTTTATATTGATTTATTCATCATTTTTTATATTTTTATGCTTATTTATGCTTGGTACAAATTATGAGATGCATATATGTTAATATTTATGCAAATATGTGATGAAAAAAATATTATTTTTGGTTCAAATATATGCTGATCAAAAATATTTATTGGCCTTGAATAATTTCTCATGCTTGAGTTTATTAAATATAGGACTATTTTGTGATGTTTAAAAATTTTAATGGCTAGAAAATAATTTTCCAAATTTTTTATGACCGTCCAAGGTTGATTCTAAGCTTAGCTGAATCTGATTTTGATAATTTTGTGATGTTTTTATTTTATTTAGCTTATTTTGTAATTATAGAAAATATAAGGACTAAATTAAAAAAATTGCAAAATTTTTTTATGGCTATCCAAACTTGGACAATTGTTTGTAGGCAGCTTTAGAAGTGTTTTTATGTTTAGTTTAACATATTTGAATGTCCTTTATGTATTTTTTTCATTTTTGGATTCCATTTTGCGATTTTAAAAAGTTTAGGGACTAATTTGCAAAAATATGAAAATTGCTTTATGGCCATAAGTGTTTGGCTAAATCATTTTCATGATTTTTGTGATATTTTACGATATGTTTTGTGTTGATTTATAATTATCTATCATGAAGGTACTAAATTGTAAAAATGGAAAATTTTGTTTTGAGGCCATCCATGCTTGGTTGATTGCTTATGTATACTTGTGAAAGTGTTTTCATGTTTCGATATGTATGAATATGTTTTATGCATTTTCCATCATTTTGTAGCTATTTTGTTATTTTAAAAAGTTCAGGGGTTTATTTACAAAATTGCAAAATTTTTGTTCTAAGGCCATAGGTGCTTGGCAAAATTGATTATGTGGCTGCTGATATAGTTTCCATGATTTTTATGATGAATTTTGTGTTTAATTATGATTTTATTTTGTATAAGGACTAAATTGCAAATTTAAAAAATTTTAGGAACCATTTAGAAAAATTTTTCATTTCAGAGTTAATATGATATTTTAACATTTTAAGAATATTTTTTAACATTCCTATCCTTTTCCGTAAGGGTGTAGAAATTATTAAAACTTTTTGTATTCTTCCAGGTTTATGTTAATGTTTAAGTTGCCAATAGAAGGTATAATAGTCATTTTATATCATTTACAAGTCCTTTAGGTTACTGAGATACTTAGAGGTTAAAGGTACATATCAATGGTATTTTTGTAATTTCTTTAGAACCAAGTCCTCTGTGACCATAGGATAGTTATATGTCATAGGTGTACAGTAGAAGCAGGTTCATTTGTTTACGATGTCATCGAACCCTTTAGGTTGCTGGGGTATGTATGGTTCAACAATTAAAAGATAGGCATATGCTTTGCTTCTAGCCTAGATTTTGGCTTAGAGGCGTTCACTTATAATCCAGTGCACGATAGCTTTGTGCTATTGGCTTTTCAACCAAGTATAATGACCAATCATGCGAATTAATGGTTCCTCTCTACTAGGTTGAATTACTATTACAACACAGCCATCATTAAAGTAAAACTAGCCAATCTTATGAAGGTTTAAACCTAGCTCACTTTCACTATTAGTGGGTGAACAATCCAACACTTAGTGAATTCTACTTCACAATGAAAGGAAAAGCCAATAGCGAAGCACGAAAAAACAACATCACTTTGAACTTTTGGCTGACACAAGCTAGTTATCCATATGGTAACTTCTTTGAAACCTCTAGCTTTAAATCCCAAAGGTTTAAAAGATTGATAGGCCATATTTTCACTGTTCATATTTGTATTGGAAATTAAAATCAAATGAGCTTTTACCCATTTGTTCCATATAAGATTTCTATCCTTGTTAAGCTCATTTTAGGACACCTATGTTATCTTTTAATAGATATGCCACCTAAGTCAAACTCCATAGCTAACAGTGTTTTCCACTCAGATCAACTGGACGAGGCTGACCTTCTATCCAAAAAAAAGGGTTATGCCCTACCTTCGATTCATGGAATAAATAAAATAATGTAAAAAGTAGTAGTGTTTCAGTATTGCCTGAGGGCTCCCACTTATTCTACACCTCTCAAGTCATTTCACAAAGTCAAACTAGAGTCAAGTTCAACAAGGTCTTTTTTCCCCATTGATTTTGCCAAGCCTGTTCCTTTCGTTATGGTTTCACTGATAATAGATAAGGATAGTGGGAATCTCGGTAATCTATTCATGTGTGTCACTAATTAGATGACAAGGCATTTGGCTACCATAAGACAGTGATAGTTACTCTCGCCGTCTAGCTACACTTAGTTGAATTTCTTCACTTTGACATTCAGCACACTAGGTAGAAATCACATTACATGAGCATTTGTAGGGACTATCACAATGCTTTGTTTCAATTAAATAGTCAGATATCCCTTGTCTATGGTATTTTTGAGTTGACTATTCATTGTCTGCGAAAGGCTTTCAAGGAAGCATAACTAATTCATCCCTCAGTCGGCATGTGGTGACCCATTTTCACTATAGGAGTGGCTCGATCAGTGCATTAGCAGTTGACAGGTTGGGGGCTAGGACCTTGTGCCCAGCCATTAGAGCTTACCCTATTGCTAAGGTTATGGATCCATTTTACTGACTTCACTTACCTACATTGTTCCATCAACCAAAGGTTCTTCACATTAAATACCAGATTTGGTTACGAGCGACCATGGATGGCACTCAATCCTTTAGATTTTCTAAGGCTATTAGGGGAGCACCAAACACTAAATAATGTGTGGTGCTTTTTCGGTTGTTGAAATCTACCTCCACTAAGTTATTTCTATGATGGGCAGGCCATTAAACAGAAAAGATAACACTTCTTAAGGCCTTTATTGACATCTTTGGGCTTCCTAATGTTTTTGCCAGCCATTGTATTCAAGTTTAAAATTTTAACTCTATTCTCTTTCAAAACTCACATTGGATGCATCGTTGGATAAGTTTTTGCCGTCTTTTAGTATCGACTAACAATTATGCCATTCACATGGACACTTTCCCTTTTCGGCCTTTGGTATTTGCTACTACCACCAAGATTTACATCGATAGTCATTTTTCCTAACCTTGGACCTTAGGTTTTGTAGCAATCACCATGCCCTTCTACTTGTCAAGCCTTGGCCCTTGCCTTAATGATTGAGTATAGGTTGCATGCTTAAGTGGCATCCATTTTTAGGGCTCATTGATTCAAAAAGTGAGATCTTACACACTTGTTAGTAGATTTTGACTTCTATGACCACCATCTTACTGTCTTAATTGACCAACACTATTTGTGGGTTTTGGTTAGCACATCGTTAGGCACCATAACTTGGTTTTCAATTCATCCTACATCGTCAATTTTTTTTTTACCAACAATGGCCCATTTGGAGCTCTCAATTTTATGGCATGGCTTAACGAGGTAGCTAGGCCATCCTACCTATTTAAAGTTTGAGAATAGGTAAAGGGTGTTGCACTCTAGATGCCTTAAATCATTGGCTTTACTTGATAGAACTCGGTAAGGACTCCAGCTATCCTGAGGGAAACTTTAAAGGGAACTAACTACTAAACGGTTTGATTAGTCTTTTGCCCTTATAGTTAAATAAGCAATATGCACGTCAATACCACTGTAGGCCTTTATCAAAGTTTCCTCTGGCTTTACCTTGCTTAGGAATAGTTCACCATGTTTTGGGTCCTAACAAGCATGCTCTTACTTGAACCCTTCTTAGAAGATCAAGTCAATTGGTAATACAACCACAAGAGAATCTTGTCAATCAGCTTTCTTACATCTTATAGGTTTTCTAGCCATTGATTTGCACACATGTCAGACTCCTTGGTCCGTGTTTCAAGATGGGCCAGATAGAGAGCTTGTAGGCCGATGCCCAGAGCACGCTGCTATCGAGGCATTTGAGACAAGGCATGCTGGACTCCATAATTATTGTGACTATATCTCCATGAGAGTATCGAAGGCCTAGGCTTGGGCCATAATCATGGCTTATGTTTGTTTATGCCTTAAGGCTATCAATGGATTGGCTCTCGTCATTTTCTATCCGACTGAGGCACATCATCAGCCCTATCTGCTTTTCTCTTAACAATTTCAAGCACTTTTTGACTCTTTTTTCAAAGTCATTTTCATCTTTCCCTTATACTAATTGTTTGCTATTAGTTTTCTACCGATCTTTAGCCTTGGATAGAATTTACTACCTAATTGGTGTTGCATTCCTAAACAACCTAACTTGTAGATAGTGCCTTGTGGTGCAAAAATGTCTAGGCATAAGGGGCTTTCACCCTTTCCAGTGCCCCTTTCCAAGGGACTTGGGCCTAGTCCCTGTTAAGAATACTTCTTTAGACTATAATTTGGATGCTGAGGCACTTAATTCTCATGCCAGGCTATTCCTACTTTGCTCACCATTACTAGGTGAATCCTAGTAAGTTTTGTTTCCTCCACTTATTGATTGCTTAAACTTAATAGGTAATTTTACTTTACCTAGGGTCACGATGCGAGTATCGCTCATGCGATGCAAAAAAGGTCTCAATGGGTCTGAAGGAATGAAAGTGCACTCGATCAGAGATGAAGCACACTCAAAGTATCACAACTAATTTTCATGGTGCTATTGTTGCCAAGAACTCAATTTTAGGCAAACTACATAGTAGACCATTTTTTGACTCTTATCCAGAGCTCAAGGGGCTAAAAGTTGGAAAAGGCGATGATGTGTGACACTTAGACAGACATACCCTTGGCCTAATAGCTTGGGTTGCAGCATGCATTCAAGGACTCAATGGTTTACGGGATTCTACCATTCATACAAAGTACCATATTTTGCTTTCATGAATACAAAGCCACGATATTTATTGCTAAAAGTCAATTCATATTTTTTGTGATGAAAGAGTTATGTCGCTGCCTGTACAAACACCATGGATGAGGTTGTGCTCTTCATCATATTCTAATTCCTTGATATGATTCACACTAGGGTTCATTGTTAGGCCACAAGCGATGCGACCAAGCATCCCACCTACCCTAAGTGCATAACGAGGCTAAGCGACAGATGCATGGGCACCGAAAGGGCTTGGGGCCTAAATGCCCCCTCACCCCCCATGGCATTGTACTTAACACATTCCTAGATCATTTTGCAGGATAGGTTTTTACAATAATCTTTCAGTAGGTTCACCTATAAAAACCTTGTTATGACTTTTCCTTCTTCTAAATGATAAAGTTTGGTGGACTTTTCATGACATCTTAGGTGATAGACCACCCACATCTCCACAATTCGACCACTTTACTAGACAATTCAATTGTTAGAAGTGATAGGCAGTGTGTACAAAGGGTAAGGACATAATCAACGCAAGCTGATGACTAAAACTAATCAGAATTCCTCATTAAAGAATGACATCTTAGGTGATAGACCACCCATATCTCCATGATTCGACCACTTTACTAGACAATTCAATTGTTAGAAGTGATAGGCAGTGTGTACAAAGGGTAAGGACATAATCAATGCAAGCTGATGACTAAAACTAATAGGAATTCCTCATTAAAGACCAACAATTACAATGATCTATCCTTATCATGATGAAATTTTAAAGATTACCTAAGCTTATCAGCCAAGGCTTTGGACTCATTGAATACATCAATGTTGCGTGCGTGTGGCCAGAACATCTAAGGGCATTGAAGACCTATTATTGCCTCAAACTTCATTAGCCTAATTGGTCATAGTCCTTCTAAGAAGGTAGCCATAGAGGATCATGTTTGCATTGCTAGTTAATAGGCTCATTTGTTAATGAAATTAACTAGACAAATTGCTCCACCAACTAAAAACGACCATGCACCACTACCCATAGAATCAAGAAAGAGCTCTTAATCTATCAATCTTTACTATGTTTGGATCTGGTAAGCTTCCTCAAGTTGAGTCAAATTAAGCCGTAAGCTCAAGTCCTAGTGGTACACTTTTGTCAATTCCTTTAACTTTTAACCTTGTAAACATCTCCCTTTAAAACCTAAAGACTTTGATTTCTTATAAGGTGTTGAGGGAGTCCTAAAAGCAATATACGTTGATTACTAGTTGGCATAGTTTATGGTTGAGACTAGGATATTATTTGATCATTTTCAAGCCCTTAACTTTTATTCTTGATTAATGATAACATCCTTGGCAAATGTTTTTAAAGTTATTCATCTTTTATAAATCCAAGAATTTGACCTTTAACTATGAAATACAAATGCCCTTCATTATCTTTATTAACCATTACTCTGATCTCGAAAGCCAATAGAATAGGACTAAAATCCTATGATGTTTCCTCTGCTAATTTATACAAGCGTAGGCCTACTTTCAGCACTTTAATTTCTTTAAAGTAAAAGCGTCAGAGGAATAACTTATGCAATTAAGGCTAAAAGTGCATTGTCAGCAATAGGGATGAGCTGATCGGTGCTCACCATGAGAAAGACTAACTGACCTACCCTTAGGTCCAATTATAATAGCTTAAATATACATGATTAAAGCTGGAATTACCATGGTTGCTGGCACCAAACTTGCCTCAAAGGATCTTTATTAAGGGATTTAGATTGTACTCATTCCAATTACTAGACTTGTGAGCCCGACATTGTTATTTATTGTCACTACCTCCCCTTGTCAAGATTAGGTAATTTGTGCACTTACTACCTTCCTAGGATGTGGTAGTTGTTTCTTAGGTTCCTTCTGCATAATCAAGCTCTAATTTTATCTCAGCTTTCACCACCATAGTGGGCCACTATCTTACCATCCAAAGTTGATAAGGTAAAAATTTAAATGATGCATGCTGATATAAAAATAGTACAATCTTTTGAGTTATCATGAATCATTAAAGCAACCGCAAAGCCTACATCGACTTTTTATCCAATAAATGCATTTATTCTAGAAGTAAAGATTTGTTGCACTTATTAGCTTTAGAATTATTACGGTTATCTAAGTAGCAAATACCATCAAATAATAACTGATTTGATGAGACATTCGTTGTTTCACAGTTTAAATTTTTCATACTTACACATGTATAGCTTAATCTTTGAGACAAGCATATGACTACTGATAAGATCAACTAGATAGCATTCATTTGTGACATAGGCACCACATAAGCCTCAATAAACTACACAAGTAGTGGAAAGTCCATGCCAATCGATCAATTAAATAACGATCGAGTACATTGCCAAGGATCACATGGACCACTAAGAGTCTCTATCACCATAATAAGGCAGCTAATAGCCCAAAACACAGCCAAAAGGTGTGATCGATAAGCATATTAATTTTTCAAAATGCCTAATGAGCTCATTTTTGTTTTCTAACAAGCAAGAAGCTAATTTTGATTAAATTTTTAGTTAAATTTGCTATGTGAAATTTTATTCCATGAATACATAATTTTTTATTTGTTACAATTTAGTCCTTATAATTTGTTTTTATTCAAATTATATTTTTCACTCTCATATCTCTAGAGATGATGTCATGCATGTATCATTATGCAAATTGACAAATTCATTAATGAAAATCTTATCAAAAAAGAAAAGAAAAAAATTAAATTAATTAAAAAATAAAAAATGCAAAAATTGGTGGACACTTGTAGAACCATTCAGCCAAGGCCTTTTTCTTCAAGTGTTGGCCGATTTTCCTCCTTTAAAGAAGGGAGAAAACTTTTTATTGTGGGTTTTTAGCCTTTCCATGAAAAAAACACTAGAAAAAGGGAATTTTTTTAGGCTTTTAAGCTTTTAAGATAATTTTTTTTGTAAAAATTTTAATTTTTGTTTATTTTATGCTTGATTCTTTATTTTACTGAGATTTGTGACTATTGAGCTCATGGATTTTGATCCATGTTGAAAGGCCAAGTATGAAAGCTATGATCAAGGTTTCTTGATTTTGTTGTTATATTTAATTTTTATTAGCAATAAGGTGATTTTATCATGATAATTTGTGTTTGTTGGTAGAAATATTATTATTTTTATTTATATATTTTTGTGCTAGTTTTTCTTAATATTTTCATGTTGATTTATGCTAATTTATTCATTATTATCAAATGTTTTATGCATATTTAAGCTTGGTAAAAATTATGATATATGTGTATATTGATATTCATGTGAATATGTGATGGAAACTTTCTTAGTGAAATACATGTTGGTCAAACTTACATGTATGATTATGTGATGCTTTTGATTTTTTAAGTTATTTTGATAAAAATCTTAAGGACTAACTTGTAAAAGTCAAAAAACTTTTTCTGGGCCATATATGCTTGGCTCTACGTCTTGTAACCTTTAGAGGTGTTTTTACACTTATTCTAATAAGTGTATATATATATGTTTATTCCTTTTTTATCATTTTGGGATTATTTTATAATTTTATAAAATTTAGGGATTCATTCGTAAAATGGCAAAATTCTTCTTCTAAGGCCAAAGGTACTTGGCCAAATGTTCCTTGTGACTTCTTGGTATGCTTTTCAAGTTGATTTTGATGTATTTGATGTTTTATTTCGTATTTTAAATCATATAGGGACATTATTGCAAAAGTTGTAAAATTTTATTCCAAGGCCACTCATGTTTGGTTCAACCATTTAGTGTTTTTAGGATGTTTTCTTCATGTATTTTAACATGTTTTGATGTGTTTCATGTATTATTAATCTTTTTAGGGCTTTTTGTAATTTTGGAAAGTTTTGAGAGTAATTTGTAAAAATTAAAAAAAAATTGTTTCAAGGCAATCGATGCTTGGTTGAATGTTTATTATGATCTTTGGTATGATTTCCATGATTTTTGTAATATGTTTTAGGTTATTTTGTGATGTTTATTTCATGTAGTGACTATTTTGTAAATTTAGAAGAGTTTAGAGATCATTTTGTAAAACCTTGCATTTTAGGATTAATATGATTTTTTGATATTTTAGAAATATTTCTAGCATTCCTCTAGTCCTCCAAAGGGTGTATAAAATATTAGAGCTTTTAGTATTCTTCTGGTTTTCAGTAGGGTTACAAAAGGCAATTTCAAAAGTTTAGAGACCTATTAGCAATTTTTGCATTTTAGATCATTTTTTATGTTCAAGTTACCCGTGGATGGTATAATTATCATTTCATGCCACTATCAAGTCCTTTAGGTTATCAGGATACCTTTATGTCAAAGATTAGGGGTGTTTTAGTAATTTTCCTAAAACTGAGTTCTATGTGATCACCAGGATATTTATGTGTCAATGGTGTATAGTTGGAAGAGGTTCATTTGTTTATGATGTCATCAAGTCCTTTAAGGTTACCGAAATACTTGTATATCGAAAGTTAGGGGTATTTTAGTAATTTTTCTAAAACTGAATCTTGTATGTTAACTAGGATACTTATATGTCGAAGGTGTATAATAGGAATAAGTTCTCCCATTTATGATGTAATCAAGTCCTTTAAGGTTATCGGGATATTTTTATGTTGAAAGTACACCTTAGGCTATTTTAGTAATTTTCCCTAGAACTAAGTCCTATGTGATCACCGGGATTATTAATAAAACCAAGGCTATGTCTCCAATGTTAAAATGGTACATGGAATTTCTCCTAGAATATGAGAGAGGTTTCATGGATTATTTTAATAACAAGATATCCTTTTCAAAATGAAAATCAGGATTTTTCAATTTTCAAAAAAAAAAAAAAAACCTTTTGTATTCCTTTAGCTCTCCAATGGGGTATAAAAGATATTTTCATTTCTTAAAACTTTTCGTATTCTATTGGCTCTCTAGTGGGGTACGAAAAGAATGATAAAAACTTTTATGTTCTTTTATATTTTAATTTTAAAAAATATTAAAAATCTAATTTTCTCATACGGCATAATAAATTTATTTTATGAAAATTTTTATAAATGGAAATTGTAATTAAATACTAAATATTGAAATTGAATAAAAATCAAATTTAACTTAACATGGGATTAATAAGTATTGATTTTCAAGCCTCACAAGAAGATCAATCCTTACTCGTGATTGTAACTAACTCCCGAACCCTGTCACATGATCTTTGGTATCAACATGGACCTCAAAGTTTGTTTCCATGGGTTTCATAACCCTAGATATATAAACTCCGACAAGTGATCATTCTCACTTGGCCAAAATAGATTGGTGGTGGCTCCAAAATAAATGGTCATTTCATAATAAATATTTAAGGTTAAGTCGAGTGAATGATTCACCTTGACAACTCAATCTCCAGACACAAAAAAATGAGAAAAATAATAATAATAGATAAAAATATGGCCCAAAAAATAAAAAATAATATACAAATATATACATATAGGAATAAGGGTTGCACTTGCCTTTTCGAGCTAGTTCGGATTTGTCTCTAGTCCACATTACAACACTAGTCTCAATTTAATTTATGCCAATCACCCTTATGTGTGTGACGTATTAGGCCTCCATCATATTGGCAATATATAAAACAGTCTAATTAAGAATATTTTACATTTATAGACCAATATTGGCGTCTACCAATGCACCATGATCACCCAACATGTAGGGAGTGTCAATATGGTTTTGACAAGCCCTTTAGTGTTTAGTATGTCAATGTAATAAATATCCTTTGATCATATATCTTGGAATTAGCAAGAGCATGGTTCAATGTCTACTCTTAGCTAACTCCATATTAGTATGCAACCCCTATGTGTTAACTCCATAATAAATATTACCTTGACTAAGGACTTGGAGTTAACACGGGGTAGTACATGTGAGATATATCCCCTCATATCACTTTATGGTGATGAATCCTTTCTAAACCATTCATTCACCTACCATATAATTCATGTCATACCCAAAACCATCCTGCCATAAGCATTTATCTATTGTGGACCCATTCATGATGGAATCAAAGCATGGCACTCTTTATATGAGATGATCTAGTGTCAGAAGTCTAAGGATCACTTACATTATTGATAGATAAAAGCATTTCCATAGACACTTAAGTGAAATACCCAATGAAACTCCCATAACAAGTCATGTTCAATGAACTTGTTACCATAACAAATACCTATATGATGTCCCAAAGTATCTCCATGCTTTAACTTATGAGATTAGTTGCATGCATCCTATGCATAGAGGCTTATATAAGCCAATCTTTGTCCATTATCAATGCCTTGTCTTGACAATATGATGACCGGGAATGTTTTAGAAACTTAGTTTTGATGCAAAGGGACCTCATGATTGCAACTCTTTACAATTCCCTTCAAAGGCCAATAACTGTTAGAGGCTGGACGTTTGGACAGCTTTGCTTTACAACAATCAGGCTTAGTGTTTTTGATAATTTGGTCATGGAATTGCTGTAAAACTTCTCAAGATTGACGTTTGTTTGAATCTTGAATAGTTCTTTAGGTTTCTTGATTTAGAAGATTAATTAAGATCATGTAAGAAGATCCAGTTTAAGGAGTCTCGGATTACTTTCTTTGATATGTTTTCTTTGCTTTGTTTATGTGATATTTATTAAATTTGGTAATTTTATTACTTATTGCCCTGAGATTTTTCTACAAGTGGATCATGGGCTTGCACCGATTTAATTAATTTTGTGTGTTAGTTGTTAGCAATTAAAGATTTTGTTGTTTTGATGCAATCTTGATCCATACTTGAATTTAAAAATTAAAAAAATTGTTTCTTTTTATTTGTAAATTTCCAACAAGTTAGTTCATGTTTATTATTCAATTTTAATTAGTTAAAATATGATTTTATTAATTAAATTGATATTGGAGTTATCGTTGACAATTTGATGTTGACTAGTGCTAGGTTGGCTTCATTTTAGTGTTTTGATGTGGCTAATTTTTTGGGCAGCCATTGTTGCAATTTTTTCCTTGTTTTCCACCTTGAAAGTATCATGAAAAATTCATAATACTTGTTGGAAAAATCAGGTTAAAATAAAAGTTGAAAACATTTTAATTTTAGGCTAAAAAAGTGCACTAGGTGTGCTTAAAGCTTATGGCATCTTGTCTTCTTTCTTGGATCTTGGTCCGGAATCAATGGCAGCAAGGAGTTGCTATAAATTTGCTGTATTTTCAGAGGTTTTGTGGGAGGAAGACAATAGTGTCTGAGTTGGAGTTGGATGGCTAAGATAGACATGCATGGGATAGAGTCCTAGTTGGACTAGAATTCTTACAAGTTTTGCACCACCACTATCCTACTTGGAGTAGGACTCTTTCTATTTTATTTTTCTTGAGATTTATAATATGATATGATTAGATTAAATTCAAATAAAAATTAAATTAATTAAAAAAAGGCTAAAATTTAGCTTGGTTGGCGTAATACACCTCTTTAAAAGGTTGAATCCAATTAAAACTCTTACATATCATCACACACCTAATTATCCAATTGAATTATTTTTCTTAAATTATTTAAGATATAAATTGGATAACAAAATAAGCATGTATTCAAAATTCAATTAACTTGATTAATTGAAAAAATGGATTTAATTTAGATGATTAATCTTATTTGGAATAGGATTTATTCTAATATGATTAGAATAAATGTTACTTATGTAAGAAAATATGATAAGACCTTAATTAAAAGATAAAATGTACGAACAAAACCCCTTATACAATATTAAGTTGCATGCTTCGCATAATTAATACACCTTCTTTTATTCATAACAAGATACCTGAGTTTCAGCCGAAGGTGATTTGTTAAGTTGCTCAAGGTCCTTTATGCCTGAGCGAAATGAATTATATGTAATGGGTTTTACTCAATTAATGTTGTGTGGTTTGGATGTGTCACACTTGACCATATGATGTTAGAGTCAATTGTTAGGTGAAATGTATATGATGCATTTAGGCAAAGAGTTGCCATCTAACAAATTTAGGAGTTGTATAGAGATGTAATTGGTAAGCTATGTTACTTGTCCAACTAGGCTTGTTGTGATTTGTTGAGTCCTTTATGGTTGCAACATGTTGAAAGGGATCCTAGTCCCCTAGAAATACCTTGAAAAGATTTTTCAAAAAATAACAAGGGCTATTATTTCAAAAAATTAGTGGGAGGATCAATAAAGATTTAATATCTTATCATTGAATAACTAATAAGTACTCTTTTTGTACTAGGTTGTTAATAATAGAATTTATATCAACTGCACTGCAAGGCATATTTGATGACATAACCAAATTGTTTGGATTGGTATTTGAGATTACGAAACGTTCTCAATAAAAAAAGGTTGCTAACTTTGTCATTAAGATGATTGAGTTGAACTATTCTACTATTAGTACTACCTCTTGGATAATAGATTTAGGATGTGATCTCACTTATGTAATGACATAAGTCTCTTAAAAAATAGTAGAAAATTGGCTTCTAATGAGGTAATTTTGATAATGGGCAATGGATCAAAATTTGAGACCATTGCCTTTAGAACTTGTACCTTGTCATTGCCTATAGACATGACCATAAAACTAAAAGAATGATTTTGTGTTCCAAAATTTTCAAGAAATATTGTTTCAGTTTCATATCTCATTGACAACGATGATTTCAAATTTATAATGAAAGGAAAAAATTACACCATCATTCTAAATGACGTGGTTTATGGATTGGCTACATTGCAAAATGGGCTATATGTATTAGATCTAGATATGCCTTTACTCAGTATGGATATGAAGAAAGCAAAGAATAATGACCCAAGTAAAACCTATAACTATCATTGTAGACTTGGTGATACCAATGAGACTAGAATAGCTAAGTTATACAAACAAGGCCATCTAGACCCATTTGATTATGAATCATATGGAACATATGAATGTTGTCTCCCTAGTAAGATGACCAAGTAACCCTTCAGTGGTAGAAGTGATAGAGCTACGAATTTATTGGGCCTAGTACATTCAGATGTATGTAGACCAATGAATATAATGGCTAAAATTGGTATTCCAATTTCATTACCTTTACTGATAATTACTCTAGGTATGGGTGTTTGTACTTAATGAAGTACAAAGTTTGAAGCTTTTGAAAAGTTCAAAGAGTATAGCGCTGAAGTAGAGAAACAAATTGGCAAGAGGATTCTGGCTCTTGGATCCAATCAAGAAAGAGAATACTTAAGTCGAGATTTCTTGGATCATTTGACTAAGAATGGGATTTTTTCACAATAGACTCCACCCAAACTCCATAACACAGCTAAGTGTGTGAGAGGAGAAATCGAGCCTTGTTAGATATGGTTTATTCCATGATGTCTAAGGTTGACTTCTAATATTCTTTTAGGGACATGCCTTGGAAAATGCTACTCATATTCTAAATAAGGTTTCATCTAAATCAGTTGATAAGACACCATATGAGATATGGAAAGGTAAAAAGCTAAATTTGTCTTACACTGGGATTTAGGGATGCACTGCTTATGTAAAGCATGCAGCAACAGATAAGCTTGAAGTAAGATCAGTCAAATATAAGTTTGTAGAGTATCCTAAAGAAACTATTGGATACTATTTTTATAATCCCAAAGAGTAAGGTATTTGTCTCAAAACATGGACACTGTCAAGAGAAAGAGTTTCTACTTGAAGGGTCTAATGGGAGTAAAATTGATCTTGAAGAAGTCTAAGAACCATAAATAAACATTCCTATGGAACCTGAGCCAATAGTTGAAGCATCGAATACTCAAGCTTAAGCTCAAAAGACATAATTCCTCTGATAATTTGTAGGATCAGGCAAGCTCCAAATAGATATATATTTTTCATGGATCGAGAAATCTTGCTTTGTGATATTGGACCTACCAATTTTGTGGAAATAATGTCTTGACATTGATTTTAATAAATGGCTTGGAACCATAAGATTCGAAATGGATGCCATGGAAGTCAACCAAGTATGGACTTTGGTTGATCCACCCAAAGGATAAAACCCATAAGGTGCAATTGGGTTTTTAAAAGAAGGACTGACATAGATGGTAACATACAGACGTATAAGGCCAGATTGGTGACAAAAGGTTATATCAAATAGAAGGCATTGATTATGAGGAAACCTTTTCATCAGTTGCCATGGTAAAATCCATCCAAATCATGCTTGCTATTGCTACATATAATGATTATGAGATATAACAAATGGATGTAAAAACTACATTCCTCAATGAGAATTTGCAAGAGAAAGTTTACATGATGCAACCTGATGGTTTTACATCTGAGTCAAAGCCAAATTGGGTATGCAGACTAAGAAGTCCATATATTGACTAAAGCAAGCTTCATAGAGTTGAAATAAAAAATTTGATGAAGCAATTAAAGGATTTAGCTTCATAAAGAATCCTAATGATCCATGTGTCTATAAAAGGATGAATAAGGAAGCTATTGCTTTTTGGTGCTATGTGTTATGATATATTGCTTATAGGAAACAATATCAATGCTGCAAACCACTAAGGCCTGGCTGTCCAAACAATTCTCTTTCAAGGATTTGGGAGAAGAAGCATATATTCTAAGAATTAAGATCTATAGAGATAGATAAAAAAGAATGCTTGGTTTATCCTAATCCACTAACATAGGTAAGGTGCTGAAGAGGTTTAACATGGAAAACTCTAAAAGAGGAAACTTGCCTATGGTACATGACATGCAGTACTTAAAATAGATGTGTCCTAAAACATCAGATAAAAGGGCACCGATGAATGAGATCCCATATGCCTCGGTTGTTGGATCCGTTATGTATGTTATGCTATGTACAAGACCAGATGTATCATAGACTCTAGTATCATAAGCAGATACCAAAGTTATCCTGGTGAAAGTCATCGATCACTTCGAAGAATATCCTTGAATACTTACAAAAGGCTAAGGATCTTTTTAGTCTATATAATTCTATGGAAATGGTTATATTGATGCTAGCTTCTAATCAGATTGGGATGATAATAAATCACAAAGCAGTTTTGTATTTACCCTTAACAGTGCTACAATCAGCTGAAAAAGTTACAAACGAGCTGCAGTTGCAAACTCAACAATTGAAGCTGAATAAATCTACAAATATGGGGCCACAAAAGAGGTAGCTTGGATGAAGAAGTTTTATCACCGTACTTGCTATGGTTCCAAGCATCATTGATCTAATACCACTTTACTATAATTACAATGGAGCTATAGTGCAAGCTAAGGAGCCAAGGTCTCATCACAAATCCAAACATGTATTACAGTGGTATCACGTCATTAGATATATTATGAAGAGATAGGACATTAGTATCGAACAAACTCCCATGAGGAGAACTTAGCTAATCCTTTCACTAAAGTTCTATCTTAGTAGAAACATGATCATCATATAGAGGGTATAAGACTTAGATATATGGGCAATTGACTTTAGTGCTAGTGCGAGATTGTTAGTGTAAGCTTTGTAAGCCAATCATTGTGGCTTATAAGGCATTATCATTTAGTGATTTCATGTGATCAAACATTATATTTATTTAATGTTATAAAGGTATTTCTATATCCATAAAGTGTAATTATATAATTGTTATGAACAACTTATGTAGATAAGCCCTAGAAACACATTATCCTTGTAGGGGAAATGTAAAAAGTTATAGTTATGAGATCCCTTTGCATCAAAGCTGTGTTTCTAAAAGTGTTCTTGGTTATCTTATTGTTAAAACATGGCATAGACAATGCATAAAGACTGGTATATGTGAGCCTTTATGCATAGGATGCATGCAACTGATCTCATAAGTTGAAGTATAGAGATACTTAGGGACATTGTATGGGCACTTATTATGGTAACATGTTCAATGAACATGACCCACTATGAGAGTTTCATTCGGTATTTCGTCTAAGTGCTTATGGAAATACTCTCACGTGTCAGTAGTGTAAATGATCCTTAAACTTGTGACACTA
Source organism: Adansonia grandidieri (assembly GCA_038382065.1). Taxonomy (NCBI): domain Eukaryota; kingdom Viridiplantae; phylum Streptophyta; class Magnoliopsida; order Malvales; family Malvaceae; genus Adansonia; species Adansonia grandidieri. Next base: position 62,327 of record JBBYHK010295295.1, on the reverse strand, counting down.
GGTCATTTCATATGAGGAGTGTCATGTTGTGATTCTATCTTAAACAAGGCTATAATAGATGGATGCCTATGGTATGGTAGTTTTGGGTATGGCATGAATTATATTGTAGGTAAATGAGTTGTCTAGAGAGAATTCATCAACTCAAGAAATATGAGGGGACATATCTCACATGTACCTAGTCCATGTTAATTCAAAGTCCTTGGCCAAGGCAATATTGACTATGGAGTTTAACACATAGGGGTTACAGACTAATATGGAATAAGCTAAGAATAGACATTGAACCATGCTCTTGTTAATTCTGGGATATATGATCAAAGGATATTTATTACACTGATATAATAAACACTAAAAGGCTTGTCAAAACCATATTGATACTCTTTGAATGTTAGGTGGCCATGATGCATTGCTAGATGCCAATCTTGGTCTACAAATATAAAATATTCTTAAGTGGGCTATATTTATTGCCAATATGATAGCGGCTTAATAGGTTACACACATAAGGGTGATTAGTAGAAAATTAAATTGAGATTGGGTTTATATGTCTAACATAAGTAATAGTTACTTAAGCCTAATTTGAATAAGTTCATATAGGTAAGGGAAAAATTGTAATTTGTTAAAACTTAAAATTTTAAACCCTATGCTATATAAAGCCATGTTTGCCATCGCTCATAGCTGATTAGAGGCTTTAAAAATAGGCTAAAAAGATGAAAAAAAACCTGATTTGTGACTTAGAAACTATAAGGAGTTGGCATAACATTTCTTTCTTGAATAGGAAAATTATTTTTTTCTTTGGTTTTTGATTATTGAATCAAGGTATTCCAAGTCCAAGGGAAGGTTTATTGAAAGCTAAGCTACTAGCACGGCTTTTAGCAAGAACATCTCTTCCTTATTGAAGGTTTTCTAGGTTACCTATGTGGATAATCATTAGAGGCTAGACACTTGGACAGCTTTGGTTTACAAAAACTGGGCTAAGTGTTTATGATAATTAGGTCATGGATCTGCTGAAAGACCTCTCAAGTTGAGGTATGCTAGAATGTTGAATAGTTCTTTAGGTTTTTTAATCTAAAATATTAATCAAGATCATGCAAGATGATCTTGTTTAGGAAGTCTCAGTTTAGTTTCTTTGGTTTGTTTCCACTACCATGTTTTTGTGATATTTATAAAATTTTGTAATCTGACTACTTGTTACCCCAAGACTTTCCTATAGTTACATGGTCCTAGTTTTGGGCAACGATTCTTTTTAAGACCTTTATTCGAAATCAAGCTATCATGACACCTTCGGTGCCAGTATTAGCCATCAATCCAATAGCGTAATGGTACATTCAAATGTTCTCAACACTATGATGTCTATTGTGCAAAATCTTGAGGTTTCCAATTTCCTTAGCTTACTTTTATTTTTTCAAACACATTGCATCAATTGGATAGCCAAACGATGAGTTATAATCAATAAGATATTTTTGCATCAATGTGATAGCAAATATCTTGAGTAATGATGTTCATTCATCACCATTCAAGATCAAAACTCGAATAAAGTAAAGCAAGAGAAAGTTAGTGCATTTTCTTATTTGTGCTTAATCTCTAGGTGACCTTTAAAATTTGAGTATGGTTAACTAAGTTTGGCTCTTATGTCTCATTATGGATGTTTAAGATGACCTTTAAAACAACAAGTCCCCAAAGCACTCCCTTTGCCTAGCAAAGATAGCCGAAGCACCTTGATCTTAGGCCAATCGTAGGCTTTGGTTGACTAAACAAATTATTAATCACGTTATCAGCTAATAACCTCATCTCAAAATAGGTTATATTCTCCCTTTCGTACAGTATTCAACAAAGAGTCCAATTCATATGCAAATGTAAAGTGTGTGCTGGGAAAAGCCCTAAACCTTGATTTCATTTCACCATTTAAGATATATATATATATATAACTTTGTTGCTTTTTTTAGGCAAGCACAATATCACATTTTTATTTTAAGCACTGCAACAAGGTTAGTATACATAGCAATATCATAATAATCAATAAACAAACACAATAATAAATACCAAAGGGAATATAATTGAATACCGACTAAGACTAAGAAAAATCAAAATTTGAATAATGTGCAATTAGTTTGAGGGTTGACTCTCTAAGTTGTCTGCAGTAGCGTCACCTAAAAGCTATCGAACGTATTAGGATACATATCCCAAAATATTAGAGCGAAAAACACTTTAATCATCACATGGCTCCAGCCATCGGAATGAATCACTTGTCTAAGCTTCTCATACCAAAATACAAGATGGCTAGGTTAAAAATTCACATCAATCTTTTTGGGTTAGGCGTGATCAGACACCTATTAAAAAACCATTCACTCGATAGTTAGAAACTCTAAAGAAGCAATTCTATAATTTGTGTAATCTAGACATCTATAAAATTAGGTTGGACAGTAGGTACACCACAAGTAAGGATTAATCTCTCTGATGATGCCCAGAAATTAGTACCAACTAATCACAGTATCTAAACTATATTTTCCATGGTTTCAATTATTCAAATATTCAATAATAATCCCCCTTTTGTTCATGAAAGACAATCATAAAATGTAAAACATGTATCTTTAAACTCATATCAAGTACCCATGAAGCAATCGAATGTTGGTCTAGGACTGACTCAAATTCACAGCTTACTTTGGCCGGAAAGTTTTTCTACGAAGGAAAATTTCATAATAGTGATGATTCCAAAAATATTTACAAATTTGGTATCAAATCAAAATTATTTATAAAACTAGACTCCATTTAAAAGAAATTTTAAAATGAGACATATAGACTAAATTAAAGAAAAGACAACTTTGAAAACAAGGCTAAAATCAAATTTTTATTTAATTTTTTTTTAACTTGAAAGACTTTAAGTGAGCCACTAAAATCCTATTATTAGACATTCTTAGACCAATTAACCCTTGAAATGACACTTTTGGAATCAATTCTGAGGCATGCAAATATCTCAAAATAGTGTACACCTAAACTTGAAGAAACATAAAAACATTTGGCATTCAAATATCTCAAAATATTTTGAACTATTCTAATCACATAAAATCACAAACTAAAATTCCTATGAAATATAACTCAGTATATTTCAACTACAAATACTCAAAAAGTCTTAAAAGAACATTTTGGGCATTAAATGAATTTTTTAATTAGATGTTGTTGCTTTAAACAGCAATTCCAAATAACATTCTTTCTGAATTTTCTTACTTATTCGTTCATAATACCCACTGGACAAGCTATACATGGTTGCAACCATTATTTATTCTATTTTAATTCAAAAATATGAGAAGATCTAAAAAAAATGGTTATCCTTACTAAATACAGCTTACTTTTCAAGTTAAGTGCTAAAATAAAGCCATCTAATTGAGTTTTTATAGTTGACTTTACCGATAGTTGTTTCTCACTTTATTCTCAACTTTTGATTTTTACTTTTAAAACACGTCTTTTTTATTTGAATAACCATAATAAGCATTTTAATTCACTCAAAAGATATATATAACAATCAACTTTTGACATACTCAGATTTTTTAGACCCATATCTTGATTTTCCAAAATCAACACTTACCTTATAAATCAGACAATTAAGTTCAAATGCCTTATTTCATTAAACTAAGCCCATGAAAACATTTTGAAACCCAAATTAGACTTTTACATCACCAATAATTCATTCGAGGGGACCTAGACTAAAGAAAATCCTAATCAACCCTAAATTAAAAAAAAAAAATTCAATTAGAGGCTTAGACAAAATACGATGTCTACAGTTTCCTTGAGCCACTAGGAATAAAATAGTATATTTTCTAAGGATACCAGTTATAGTCTTCATAATTTGATGGTAGTCTCGTTGACTTTTATTTTGGCATCATCATACTTACATTGGAAATTATAAAATTCCCTAATTCTAGCATAATCCTAAATTTCGAACTATATAACGATTATACCAATTGTGAGAAACCTTGAGTTACATTTGAGGTGAGTTAGGTGAGAAGGGAATTTTATAGAAAGGGAATCTCTGGGCTTATGCTTATCAAATAAACATAAAATATTAGAAAATAAGTAGAGAACTACTAGAATTTCCTCAGGATCTTAGGCAAAGATGTATATGTAGTCGATTTTGGCAATTTAAAACATAGATCTGATAGAGATCTAACCTACTCAGAGACTCATAACTCTGAGTGGCTGATCTATGCATGATTATTGCTGTGGCTTGACTATTCAATCTCTCTTTGAGACAATAAATATCACAGGCATCCTGTCTGTGATGATGATCCACACAAATAGCTACTAGAACCTTCATGAGATCTAATAGTTCTCCAGTGCTAGACAAAAGGCTTCAAAAGCCTTAATCAAAAGTTTAATCTCATAGAATTAAGAACACTTCAATCAAGCTACAAGAAAGTTGCAAAAATGTGAGATAGCATTATAAGAAGGCTACAAGAAGGTGGCAAAGGTAGTATCTGGCCTCCTATGGGTGATGGCTATTCTTTCTTATGCTAGAAAATAGTTTTTCTCAATTTTTAGATCAAGTATGATTCTAGATCATCAAAAATGTAAGTGTCACATTGGAACTTAGGAAAGCTAGGGATTGCACTAACTTGGCTTAAGAGTTTAAGGGGAATTGGCATGAGGTTGTATAGTAGCCAAAAGGTGCATTAGCCTTCCAAAAACTCTTATAGATGTATAATTATACAACTAAAATTAGGTTAGGCTTATCTAATGGGTCAAACGAGCCAATTTTTCTCAAACCCAATGAGTGGCACCATCTTTAGCATTTGGTAGGGATATAGGTAAAATTCTTTTACAAGTCCATTTAGGATTGGGTCCAAGTATTAACTATTTAATACCTTAGCCTAATTCAACACCAATATGGACCCCCTTTATTGTGCCTAACTTATATCAACTCCAAATAGGATTTATGCAAAACAAAGCTTATTTGACTTAATAGTTAGGGATTTTAGGCTAACCACTATTTACAAGCAAGAATATTTAATTCTCACCTAAGTAAAATAATTTTCCTTCATGTAAATATTATTAAATAATTACCAAATAATTATTTAATTTTCCAAAAATAATTATTCGACCCAAAAACAAGATATCCTTATTTACATTCCTACTGTTAGACACGATCTTTATAAGAAATGCTTATCTTTACTGTCATATTAAGACATCTATTATTGGATTTCACAAATCTAATTTATGTCTTTAATAATATTTAATTGAACTAATATAATTAAGTCTTTATTATACAATTTATTTAATTAAATCATACTTAATTAAATCCTAGCTTTAATATAATAGATCATCTTATTGTGTGTGACCCATTATGTTCCCAACATGTTGGCAATGAATATAATTAATCTTATTAATTACATTTATAGATCAAGCACGAGATCTAACAACACATCATGACCACCCAAATGTTGAAGAATTAATATGACCTCGAAGAAACCTTTTAATAACCAGCCTTGTAGTGTAATTCGATCCTTTTGCCAAATATCTCGAAAAAATCATGAGCATGGTGCAATGTTTACTTGTGTATGAATCCATATTTGTTCTTGTAGTATATGGTTAACCTCATGAATTTAGAGAAAAAATCTCTCCTAAATTCATCATGCATTGGCCAATGACTTTGTCAAGTTAACCAAAGCCAAGAACAAATATGATACATTTCCAATGTTACTTAGAGTGGTGAATACTCTTTGGATCACTAATCCACCTTTGTATGGTTCATACCATACCTAAAACCATCCTACTATAAGCAGCCCTTTGTTGTGGACTCATTTGTGATGGAACCAAAGCATGATATTCTCCATACAAGATGCCTAGCATCACAAGTGAGAGGACTAGTTACATGACTGGCACGTGAGAATATTTTTGTAGACTATTGAATGACAAATGGAGTTCTTACGCAAGCCATGTTCGGTGAACTTATTTCCATAAAACAAGCACCTACATCGTACCTAAGTATCCCATATACTTTAACCTATGAGATTGGTTGCTTACTTCATAAGTAAGAAGGCAAAACATGTGCTAGTTTTTTAGCATTGCCAATGCCTGGTCTTAGCAATACAATAACTAGGAACTATTTTAGGAACTTGGCTTTGATGAATAAAAATCCTATAATTTTAACTCATTACAATTTCTTTGCAAGGCCTAATGTGTTTTATGGGCTTCATCCAATTAGTGGTTCATGATTGTCACTTATATTACTAATATGAAGGAAAACATTTTATCACTAAACTAAGTGATTGATTTGCAATATTAACTATTATGTACCTCCTCCAAGCCTATTGGCTCTAGGGCATAAAGTAATATTTACAACTTAATAAAGTAAATGTATGAAGACTCAGGTTATGAATAGATTACAAAAATATTTAACCAAATCAAATAAATAAGAGCAAAAAAAGTAGAAAACAAACAATCTAGAGAATCACTAAATCAAACTATCTTGCACGGTTTTTGATCGATCTTTTGAATCAAGAACTAAAATAATAATTCAAGAATTCTCATACTTCAGCTTAGAGATATCTCAAGTGATTCCACAACCATAAGAACTTGTACACTGTGTCAAAAATTTTGGGATAGCAAGTACTTATATGAAAAAAAATTGCAGAAATAACTCATAAAGATAATAATGAAAGAAAATCATAAAGATAAATCTGAGATTTCCTAAACTGGATCGTATTGCATGATCTTAAGCAGTCTTTAAGAATCAAGAATCCTAAAGAACTATTCAAGATTCAAACATACCTCAATCTTGAGATTTTGTTAGTAATTCCATGACCCCAGTAGCAAGTGCACCCCTTGTTGTCATAAACCAAACCTATTCAAGCATCTAGCCTTTAACAATTATCCATACAGGTGACCTGAAAAACTTCAATAAGGAAGAAACCTTATTGTTGGGAGCTATGCTAGTAGCTTTTAGGTTTCGATAAACCTTCTCGTGTACATAAAAGATGTTGATTCAATAATCAAAATGAAGAAGAAAATAAATTTTCCTCTTACTTCAAAGGGGCTGGCGCAATATTTCACAAGGTTTGAAAGAGGATATTGCCTAACCCTTTTCTTGGTCTCTTTAGTCGAATTCCTAATTGAAAATTAGGGTTTAAAGGATAGCTAACATAGGCTTATATAGCTAAGGTCTAAAATTTTAATTTTTCAAAAACTATAATTTTGCCCTTAACGTATGTGAACTTATACATATTAGGCCTAAGTAACCATTACTTGTATTTATCATATTAGCCCTGGTTCAATCTAATTTCTACTAATCACCCTTATGTCTATGACCTATTAGGCCCCATCATTTTGGCAATAAATATAAAATAGCCCAATAAAGAATATTTTATATTTATAGACCAAGATAGCATTTAGCAATGCATCATGGCCATCCAACATGCAGGGACTGTCAATATGGTTTGCTAAGCTCTTCAATGTTTAGCACTTTAGTCTAATAAATATCCTTTCATTCAATTTCCCAGAACTAGCAAGAACATGGTTCAATGTCTACTTTAAGCCCATTCTATATTAGTATGCAACCCTTACTTGTTAACCCATAATCAGTATTGCCTTAGCCAAAGACTTTGAGTTAACACAGGCCAATCACATGTGGGATATTTCCCATCATATCATTTAGGGTGATGAACCTCTCTAGACCACTCATTCACTTTTAATATGCTTCATATCATACCCAAAACCACCTTTATTTTGGCATCTATCCACTGTGAGCCTGTGATGATCTCTAAGTATGATAATTCATAAACAAGATGACTAGGTATCATAAGTCTTAGGATCATTCACACTACTCACACATGAGGGTATTTTCACAAATAGTTGAATGAAATACCAAATGGAGCTTTCATATTGGGTCATGTTCAGTAAACTTGCTACCATAACAAGCACCTATATGATGTCTCAAAGTATCTCTATACTTCAACTAATGAGACCAGTTAGATGCATCCTATGCATAGAGCCTTACATACGCCAGTCTTTGTGCATTATCGATGTTATTTCTTGACAATACAATGACTAGGAATGGTTTTAGCAGCACAGATTTAATGCATAGGGATCTCATAATTGTAATTCTTTACAATTCCCTTACAAGGCCAATGTGTTTCATGGGCTTTATCTACATAAGATATTTATAACAATTATACAATGAAATCTTATGGATACTGAAATACCTTATTAACTTTAATAAAATATAATGTTTAAATACATGAAATCACTAAATGCTAATGTCTCTAAAGATATAACAATCTGTCCAAGTGTCTAGCCTTTACCAATTATCCACACAAGTGATTCAAAAAACCTTTAAAAGAGAAAGACTTTGTTTGTTAGAGGCTATGTTAGCAGCTTAGATTGGTAAGAATACCCTAAGGATGAAAGACATTACCATGTATTTTTATTAGTTTGAACTAATTATTCATATATATATATATATGTATATTCAAGGTTTTTCATTATATCATTGCTATTCTGTCTCCATTTAATTTACATGTTAAAGTAAATGTAAACAAATATGGCTCATTGAGTATTTATATGTGAGAAGATAAGATTCTAAAGTAAGTAGTCTAAATTGATAGTCTATAGTTTATGGGGTTAATGTAAGCAATTAACTCATATGAAGACTATTATGTTGTTTAAATCCATTTGCGAAAATGGTTTATCTTGACCATTTGGAGTTAGCTGACTCTTAAGTAGAGACATAAATGTATCTTGTAAAGGTGGTGATATATTGGATTGGACCAAAGTGCAATTAGTCTATTAATAAATCCATTTACTTAGATTAATTCACTTTTGTTGTTCATTATGTAGTTACCTAAATCCTGAGTAAGCAATTGACTCCATGGTTGTAACCTGTATAATTCGACGTTCCAAAAGCTAAAGCAGCTCCAAGTAGAAAGCTAGTCCTCTAATTCGTTAGGTATATGACTTAAACTCGATGAAAGCTTTACTTATGATATGGAATCATAGCTCCTACAAAAAGTCAAGGTTATTCTCTTACAGGGCACTACATGGATAGTAAAAATGGACAAGGCCTCAGTCATTTGTATATTAAATGATAAATTGTTCACATGTGGTAAACAATCATTTTCAATTAGAAGGCTTGTTTGTTTCACTGAAATTAAGTTCCAAACAATGTTTTTCTGGAAAATGTGAAGATTTTTTGAAAAAGCAAAGATTTTCTAAAGTATAGATTCTTTAATGAAAAATATATTGTTTGGTTTTTTTTAGAAAATTTACTTTTTTCTCCAAATGGCAATATTAACATGAATATTAAATTATTAATTATTAAAATATTGAAAACTATTTATTTTTAAAATATTAATATTTCAAATAGTAATATTTTAATCATAATATTAAATTGCTAAATTATTAAAATATTATATTAATATTAAATACTTAAAATAATACTACTTATTATTAAAACATTAATTATATGAATATTTTAAAATATTATAATAATTATTAAAATGTTATTTATATTAATATAATTATTAAATATTGTTTTACAATTTTTAAATAGTAGTATTAACATAAATATTAAAATATCAAGAACTATTTATCATCAAGACGTATCATAATATCTTAATAATAAATATTTATTGATAAAATATTATAGTAATATTAAATAATTACATTAATACTATTTATTATTGAAAATAATAAAATAAGAATTTTAAAATATAATAACAATTACTAAAATGTTATTTCTATTAATATTTCTATACTACAAAAATATTAATCTTTTATATTAGAAAATTTATTATTAAATATTTATAATGCATAATTTATATAAATTTATTATTAAAATAGTCATATAAAAACATTTTTCAACAAAATATTAAAATACTATTTTAAATTTAAAATATGGATAATATTACAATTTATTATTAAATAATGATATTGTTTTATTAAATAATATTTTATTAAAATAATAAATTAATTTGTTATTAAAAATAACATTATATTTTTAAAATATAAATATGTATGTTTATTAATATTCAAAATATAAATATTAAAATTTATATTATTGAAAAAATTTTATAATAATATTTTAATATTTTTAATTAAAAATAAAAAATTAAATATTTTTATTAATAACAATAATTTTTGGCTCAAGTTAAGTGAAGTTTTAATATAAAAATCATGTTACATAATAAGAAGCTCTTTTTCGAAAAATGTCTTATGCCTTTAAAAAAGAGAATACATTTTCCAGAAAAAGTCCTTATTTTCCTTTGACTTATAAGTAATTTTCTATTGACCAAGCAATTTTTCACGAAACAAACACTAGAAAATGCAGAAAAAATTTCTAAATATCATTTTTGTGAAACAAACTGACCTAGAGAGTATAATGAAACTTTAAGATAATGTAATGAACTAAGTAAAAACCTTAAGTTGATCAGGGATATCATATGAGGGTGTAACATATATGACAAGGTAATTAGACTAAAAGACTATTTATAAAGCTTACGTTTAGGAGTGTAGTCTCATGTCTTTAGATTTTAATCTTAAGTTGATCAGGGATATAATAGAAGGGCATTACGCAGATGACAAGGTCATTGGACTAAAAGGCTATTTATAAAGCTTATGTAATATGGTATATAATTGGGAGTGCAGTCTCAGGTCTTTAGTGGTATTACTCTAAGATTAATAATTATGTAATTATTTATTCGGTATAGAATATTTAATACATTGATTATTGAAGCCTAAATATATATATCCGATTGGTCCCTTCACTAGCTCAACATAATTCCTCAATAGATAGTTATCGATTGGACTACTCGAAGTCAGAAGAATCTCCATATGGTGAAGTGGTGCATCTTATACACTCCCTTTTAAAGGTGTAAGCATTTTCTTTAATAAATAATAAAAATGATTTTTAGTATTATTTATTTAGGGTATATATTTAATTTGAGAAAATATTTCTTTAAGACAAGAGTTACTAATTTAAATAAATTATATTTATCTTTTAGTAAATATAGGAATTAATTTCAATTAAATAGATATGGGTAAATTAATTATTTATACAATTAATTTGGTATCTATAAAATCTTATTTAAATAATAATATTTTAAATAGATTTTACTAAAGAAAAATTATTTTTTATTCATTGTTTTGTGATCAAATAATTATTTTATTATAATTAATTTTATTTTGAATTATTACATAATTATTCTATTCAAATAAGGTTGCCATGATTTTATTTTTAATTGGAGTTGGAGTTATGGAAAATAATTTGGTTAAATAAAATTATGGGTTTAATTAGAATTAAATTAAGAATGTAGATTAAACAACTTAAATTTCTTAGAATATATCGGGCCAAAATAATGTCTAGGTGCATTAGGGTTTGGCTGAAACTTAGAGGATAACCACACTAGGGTATGCAACCAAGAGGTTTTAAGGAGGAGGTAAAATAATTATTTTAACTAAATTAAAATAATAAAATTAAGGCCACCTCATTACCTGATATAAATAAAAGCAGTAGCTTAGGGCTTAAATTAGACCACTGCACCACTCTAGGGTTTTTTGTCACAACATATCATGATTCTAAACCCATTGGCATAAGGTGGCCTTGAAGGGGAATTAAGTTGTATGAATTGGGTTTGATCAAGAGAAAAAATGCCCACACACTTTACTATCCGATATTTGGAGAATGGTGGAAAAGGCTAGTCGGTTGAAGCTTTCACACAGGTCTACTCTAGGCATTCTTGGTTGACATCTGTGAATCAATAGCTAAGGTTAGTCGATTATGTTAGTTTTATTGCATATGGCAACATGATCATGTATGATCTGGCTTAAAATTTTAAAATTCCCTTGTGCCATCTGATTTGTTTTCCTATAATTGGTGTCAGAGCCAGGTCATGATTATGTCATATGCATAAATCTAATAATCAAAATTCTTCTTAAGTATATGTGCATTTAATTATTAGAGAGTTCGCATTCTAGGTTTTCTATTATGTTGATCATCATGAAGTGATATATATTTTTAATTTTGCTGACATTGATCCCTTACATTTTAGAATTGATATATTCAAGTTTAATAAATCTATAATTAGATGTGGTCTATCGTCACCAAATAGGCTTTGTTTTTTTATTTTTAAATTTTTTATGCAATCATAAACATAGGATTGAGATATGAAGACTATAAACTTTTTTTCTAGCCTGTTTATTTTTTGATAATAAAGAAGCTATCTGAAACTAATAACTTTTATCCAAACTAGTAGCTTCTAGCTAGAACCAGTAGCTTCTAGCTAGAACCAACAACTTTTATCCAGAACAAATAGCTTTTATCTGGAACCACAACCTATTGACGTTAAAAATTCCCAAGCATAGGTACATGCATTGAAAACCCTAAATCCTTAGGCTGCTAAGGTTCAAACCCTATCAAGCCAACCAAGGATAGGGGCACCCTAGGGCATATAGTCACACGCCTAAATGGTGGACACTACTGTTGGGGTACGAACCCAGTAGTAAGACTAGCACAGGATGCGTGATGGGGTACAAACCCTAACAATAAGGGGGTATAGCTTCAATCGCTACTATGGCTCGAGCCCTATCAATAGGGCTTATATCGTATGGAGGCTACTAGCGTGAGACCCTAGTGCCTCCTACATGTAGCATCGAGCGCTGTAGGGCATGAGCCCTAATAGTGCTGCTAGGCATGTTTGCACCTCAACTTCGTGACCATGCTTCTAACGTGGTAGCACACTGTTAGGGCATGAGCCTCTACAATGTAACGAGTGTGAGCTCACTACAGTACATAGAGGTACACCTGGTAAGGCTATGGGTGCATAAGCTCCAGTGATATCCCAGGGCATGCGTGGACCCTAGGGTGCAGTGCATATGCTATTTGGCTAAAAAAAATCATTAGGGCCAACCAGTGCTACATAAGCGTGAGTGCATCCATGTATGCGATCCTTATACCTGCCTAGCTAGTGGAACCACTTAAGCGTCAGCCTTGATAGCACGTAAGATGTGTGTGCATCGATGGGTGCAATACATACACCTATGTGGCATGAAAAATTGCTGGGTTTTGAACTCTAGTGTGTTTCCCAAGCACAATTCACCAAGAAACCTTACGTGCAATGTTAATGGCCCAAGCCCTGGTACCTTATGGCTTAGGCCTATAACTTTAAAAGATTGATGTCTTAAAGGCTATGAGTGGTTTGAATTTTATCAGATTATAAATATAGTTTTTTGAAATACTTTATGCAAATGAACAAACAGATTACATGCATAAAGATTAATGCATGAAGATAGAGCAAAAATTCCAAACCTAAAGTATGCTTTGGATAAAATTTTTGTAATCTTATTTTTTTCTATTTTCTAAGATGGGGTCATGATTTGACTATTTAAATTTTCATCTAAGTTTTATTGAAGGATGTATGTATATGTTTGATAACATGTCATATAGAATAGGTGAATGGCACTCAAACTTATATTGATCCTAGATTTTTTTAATAATGTTAGATGATTTTAAAATATTGAGTGGGAAGGGGTCTCAAACAAAAGCCATAGCCTTCATTGTTGATCCATATATGAAAGCATGGTAACACCTTGCGTCAATCCACCCAAACTACTCCTCTTGTTAGGTGGTTGGCTGCCATCGGTATTTGGGTTGGATCTATTAAATGGAAAATATGCTTGGGCATGTTCTATTTGAGATCATCCCTCGATGACTTGAATAGTGCTTGGATTGGGTTTTGTAAATAATGGTTACACACTCAAGGCCAGTTTAATATTAACTAGCCAAACGAGTAGTTATTATTACATGTCTTAACCTAGAAAGATTTAAAATAACATATATTAATTGGATGGGATCCATGTTTTTGGCTATATGTTTTATGATTACCTTTTTATAGCTTAAGTCAATAGATGCTAAAAATTATCGTTATAATCTACATAACTTTTTAAGTTTTTTTTTTTTTTAATGTAGAAACATATTTATGTTTAATTATTAAATATCTATTTTATATTTACTTGAGCATGGATGTAAAGTTTTGAATATATTTATCAATTTTTCAGTTCAAAAATACCTGCACCTTGCCCACTGAGGCTTACCTAAATTGCCCATACTAATAAGGCTTTCCTCTTAATACTTATTGGAGAGAGTTTAATGACATAGCTCTTTGTTATATGCTGGGAAGCATGTCAAATGCTTTGCAAAAGAAAAATTAGAACTATATCACTACTTGATAGATCATGGACAACTTAGAGGATATATTTAGTGGCCAAGTCAAGTTGGCTACATAGTTTGCTATTACAGGTTTATTAAACTATAAGCAAAAAGTAGGTACTATGGTAAAGGATCATATGCTCATGTTTATGGAGTACTTTGCTTGGGCTACTGAAAATGGTGCTGAGTTAGACTAGAAAACCCAGATTGAACGGTGTTTAAAACTCTTTCTAGGGATTTCACTCACTTTCGAGTCGTGTATAATCTGTATAGAAAAGAGTCTGGTCTCACTGAACTCGTGAGGGAGTTGCAAGCCTATGAGCTTAAGCTCAATGATGGCAACCAACCCAAGGGAGAGGCGAATTTGGCTATTGCTTCAAATTATAGTTCTAGGAACAAAAAAAAAAGGATAAACAAAATGCTATAAAGCAAAAAGGCTTTTAAGTCTTCTATTCCTCTTATATTTGAAAGCAAAAAAAAAAAAAAAAGAAGAAAAAGCCAAAGGACTTAAAAAAGTGAAAATACTTCCATTATGGAAAGTTTGGTCATTTTAAGAAAACTTTAAGGAATTCACAGCTTTCAAGGGTAAAAAAGGTAAGGATCTTCTTTATATTGTAGCTTGCTTGGAAGAAGATTCAAAAGACACTTAGGTTATTAATTTGAGAGCCACCAATCATGTTTGTGTTACTTTGAAGGGGTTTAAAGAAATGAAAAGTTTGCTTGATAGAAACCTTTTATTAAAAACTGGTAGTGGAAACATAATGCTAGTTGAAATAGTAAGAGACGTACATCTTTATTTTGATGATGTCGTGATGTGCCCTTACCTAGCACAGACCCTTTGAATCACTTAGATGGTGATGTATGTGACATAAAAGTAGTTGTCTTAGGTTATCCCTTGATCAAGATTTGAATTAGGCATGATGACATGATATCAAGGGGAAAAGACTGTTGGATGAATTGCTCATCCAATCAGTCTTAAATAGCCACCATGAAATGCCAAAGACTTAGATTCACCATTGATCATTTAAGGCTAGGCATGATCGGATTCCTATCAAAAATGATATTCTAAGTTACAAAACTCAAAACATCAATTTCAAGATCTACGAGGTTCAAAGATTCATCATTTAGGTTCGAGAGTTGGTTATGCATTAGGAAAGATTAGCACCCATACGATGCTCAAAATCGTTATCTGCTAACCATGTCTTATATCCAAGTTCCTCAATTTTAACTTGTCATTTTTTTGATATAATACCTTTTTAGGGCTTGAATTTTTTATAAAACTTACAAACTTGGTATTAAGGAAAAATTTAAATTGCGTATATGCCCCGAAGATGTGGGAAACATAGGGATTTTTGATAAAATGGTGTCCTAAAACACTAAAGAGATATTGACACAAAACATTACCTTATAATTTTTAAAAACTATTTGGAAATGTGAATGCACAATGGACACCACAAAAGGGAAATGCGTTAGTAAGATGAAAAAAATATTATTATATTGCATAACAATAAACACATTAAAGAATAAAAAAGAGAGACGTTTGAAATGTATCTTATAATTATTTTTGATTATTGAGGAACAACTGAGATGATAGCTTTGAGATGCATTTAGACTCGATGGTCACTTAAGGCATAGAAAATTAAAGTTTCAATTAAAAGGGCTTAAGGAAGTTAGGGAGAGAGAAAATTTGATTTTTGAGTGAAGAGTGAGGTTGGAGTATCCTCGAAAGATAGGGTTGGAGTATCCTTATTGGCAAAAAGTTTAGTAATTTTAAAAATTGAATGATGTTTTTAAAAGCAGGGTTAGAGTATCCTCTTAAAGGATGAGGCTGGAGTATCCCTAAAGATGAAAAATTTAGGAACTTTTTGAAAAAAGAAGGAATATTTTTAATGAAAATAGGTATTTTGAAATTAAAACAGATAATTCGAACAAATAGGTATATGGGACTCATTTTGTGACACTCGATTCTATGCAGGATCTATTGGATGCATTTTGAGGCATTCGAATGTCTTGAGAAAACGGTTTGGGAAGTTAGTTTAATTCTTAAATAAGTTCAAAACAAGGAATAGCATCATGTTGTCTCGATTTTTTATTTTATCCTAGGTAAATTCAGAGGTTCCAGGGGTTAGGTAAGGTACCATTGGAATGGTGACTTAATAAGGCTTAAGGTAAAAATATTTTAAAAATACAAGAAAATTGCTTTTTGGGTGGAAATAATTTTTGAAGTTGGGTCTAATAAGATGCTAATAGCATGTGTAGGAGAAATGATATAGCAAACAAAAAAAAATCATTCTCGACATATATGAAATCGTTAAATCGCAAACAATACCTTTCAAGAAAGGGAATTTTATTAAAATTTTTAAGAAAAATAATTCAAAAATTTATAAAATTCATTTGGTGGGTTAAAGTGGCCCAAATAGAATGCTAATTATTGATTCCAAGGGTTCCAGATAATAACAATTTGAAAAATCATAGCTTCTTTACTTGGAACGATCCCATGGCAAACAGATACTGTTGGAAAGGTAATTTGATGCCTTTTAGGGAAAAACATAAAAAATTTCATGAATAATTATTTAGGGTTTGAAAATGATTTTTCAAATCATGACTACATTGCTAGGAAAAAACATAGGAGTTTTTTTAATTTTTTTTTTTTTAGGTTTCCTAGGATTAAACTTGGGCCATAGACATCTAAATATCTGTGACAAAAAGGAATGGGTGAATTGGCTTCATGAGCTCATTTACACAATCCAATTTAGGATGATAAAATAGCCCATTGACCATGTCGCAAAGGGCATTAAACTTTGAAATCAAGGCATAAACACCTTAAAACAAGTTTAAAGGCTATTTTATTTTGAAAACTAGAATATTTAACCCTATTTAACAATGAATCCAAACATGAAATTCTTAATTTTTCCCTAAGATTAGAGGACCAATTAGTGAAAACATTTAATCCATGTTAATCTCCATTTATTGAAGTCAACATAATCTTGGTTTTTTTTTTAAATAGATTTTACAACACAAATAGGACATCAAGAAAGCATCTTTAATCATATAAAACGCTTAAACATGGCATCGAGTGATAAAAACATACTAAAACATTAACAAGGTACTATTTTTATCAAAGAAACAAGTCAAAAATAAAAAGTTAATATATGAGTGATGCATAAGTATACTAGAATGAGTTGATGGAGACATAAAGCCTAATATGATCATAAAAGAAAGTGTTTTCATGACATAAATATGTGATGAAAGTTTCATGACAACATGAAGGCATGATCTTTAATCAAGAAAAATGTATTAACATGCTAAAATATATATATATAGAGGCATCGAATATGATATGAGCATAAAGGATGATGTTTTCATGATATAGGCAAAATCATAGGCAACATAAAGACATGATTTTTAAGCATGAAACCATGGCAAAATCATAAGCTTATTGTCTCAATGTGCCTTTACTCAGCACATGCCTACTGGAATTACTCGAACGATGATACATGCAACTTAAAATGTGAATTGGCCTTTAGGTTATCCTTTGTTTGGGATTTGGATTAGGCATGTTGAGATAAAGGTAAAAGGGGACGGAACGTTAGATGAATTGCTTATCCAACAAGTCTTAGGTGACCACCATAAAGTGGTTGAATGTTTGGAGTTACCACCGATCATTTTAGGCTAGGCATGATCGATGCCCATTGAAAACAATATTCTAAGTTATGAAACTTAAAACATCAATTTCAAGGTCTACAAAGTTCAATGATTCGTTGATTAGGTTCAAGAGTTGGTTATGCGTGGGGAAAGATTAGCACACCCCAGCACCCGAAATCGGTACCATCTAGCTATGTCTTACTTAGTTTATGTTCCTTCAATTTTGACTTGTCAATATTTTAATGTAATCCCTTTATGATGCATGAATTTTATATAAAACCATAAACCTAGGTTTTGAGGAAAGTTGGAATCTTATGTGCACCGCATGGAGGTCGGAAACACTAAATTTTGGACAAAATGATCTCAGATTTAATTTTGAAAATAAGATGTTTTGCATTAGGCACTAGAAAGATGCCAACATGGAACACTATCCTATAATTTTTAAAAATATTATGAAAAACATGAATGCAAAATGGACACCATAAAAGGAAAAGTGTTAGTTAGATAAAAAAAATAATAAATATCACATTAAAATAAACACACAAGCCAAGGAAAAGGGAAAGGGAAGGGACGATCAAAATATATCTCATAGCTATTTTCAATTATTAAGGAATAAATATAATGACAATTTTGAGACAAAGTTGGACTTGGTGGTCGCTTAAGGTGTGAAAAAAAGATTTGGATTAAAAGGTTTGTGGATGTCCAAGAGAGAGAAAATTTAGATTTTGAATGAAGTTTGAAAGGTGAAGTTATAGTATCCCTTTGAAAAATGGGGGTTAGAATGCGCCGAAAGATAAAAATTTTGGAAAAGGCAAGGTTATAGTATCTCCTCCAAAAATGGGTGTTAGAGTGCCCTTAAATATAGGAATTTTGGAAAAGGCAAGGTTGTAGTAACCCTTTGAAAAA
>JBBYHK010295295.1:23929-43488 GCA_038382065.1 Adansonia grandidieri | reverse complement strand
AAGGTTGTAGTAACCCTTTGAAAAATGGGTTGTAGCATCTATAAAGTGGAAATTTTAGTAATTTTTGGAATAAAAAATTGATCAAGAGACTGGAGTAGGTTTAGGAAGGAAAATTTAGATTTTGGAAGGAAAAAGTATTTGGGAAATTAAAACTGATAATCTGAATAAAATTGATTTTTGTTTTGGCCTTGATTCGACTCGAAAGGATTTATATTGTAGTAAGGGATTCCATAGGGAGTAACTAGACATATTTTGAGAAATTCAAATGTCTCAAAAAAACGTTTGGGAAATTTAATTTGATTTTTCTTGATTCCAAAAATAGGGGACAACATTATAGTGTTTCATTTTTTTTGAATTATCCTCGACTCAATTGAAGACTTTGAGGGGTAAAGGAGGTATCGTTGCAAAGTTAGCTCGATAAGGGTTAATATAAAAATATTCCATAAACCCAAAAAATGGCTTTCTAAATGGAATTGATTTTTAAAGTTGAGGTTGTTTTAGTATTGATAGCATGGAGAGGAGAAATAGTGTGACTGATTTTGAAAAATCACTTTAGACTCATTTGAAATTGTTAAATTGCAAA
The DNA here is from genome assembly GCA_038382065.1 of Adansonia grandidieri. Lineage (NCBI taxonomy): Eukaryota > Viridiplantae > Streptophyta > Magnoliopsida > Malvales > Malvaceae > Adansonia > Adansonia grandidieri. The sequence goes on along the minus strand of JBBYHK010295295.1, from coordinate 42,905 downwards.
TGATACCTTTTAAGGAAAGGAATTTCATGTAGTTTTCATGGAAAATATTTTAAAATTAAAAAAAAAATCTCATAAGCCTAAATGACCTAAAGAGAATGCAAATCACTAACCTAAGGGTTTCGGATAGTGTTGGTTTGAAAAATCATAACTCTTTCATTCAAGATGATTTGAGGGCAAACAAGATATGTTAGAAAGGTAATTTAATGCCCTTTAAGGGAAAATATCAAAAAAATTTAGAAAAATTGTTTAAGGTTTGAAAATTATTTTTCAAGTTGTAACTATAGTGCTACCAGGGCAAAATAGGGTGTTATTCGATTTTTGGATTTTTTGGGGCTGAACTTAAGCCCTGAACATCTAAACATCCATGACAAAGACAGAAGGGTGGCATGGATGTCAGAGTTCATTCCATAATCCTATAGTAGTTTGGGATGATGAAACAACCTATTAATAATGCCACAAACAAGGGTGTTAAACTTGAGATCAAGGCCTAATATTTTTAACTAATAAAAGGGTTATTTAAAAAAAAACAACATTTTTAGCTCATTTAACCATGAATCTAAGGTTAGACAACTTGATTTATCCCCAAGATTAGAAGATTAGTTCTGTAAAAAAATTAAATCCACACTAGTCTCCATCTATTAGAGGTAACATGGACTTAATTTAAGGGTTTTTGTTAAAAATCAAATTTTTATAGCAAACAAGCAAGCACCTTGGCAAACAAATTATGAACTAAATGTGACATACATGAAAATGAACATGGATATCACATCTAAATAAACAAAAATAATGTTTTGACATGGAAAGGATGACAAAAATGCAAAGATATGACAAATAATGTGCATAGAAGTGTTAGCCCCATGAATGGCATCAAAAATTATGCTTGGAGATGATATGAACATATTTGATCAGGAAAAAAGATAGTAGAATTTTAAGATGGCATTTTTACCCTATAAAACATACCAAAATGCAAGAGAATGCATGATCATATTCAAAAACATGTTAGAATGAGCATTCAAACATGTATTGGGCTTGTGAAGGGAGACGAAACATGGAAGAAATGCATGGATGGGGGTTGTTTTGAGAGAAATAATAAAACATGGCATATTTGGTTATCTAAGCAACATCAAGGCATCAAGAAAAGCATCAAAAGCCAAGACTGCCACTACCAAGGCCACAACAATGCATAAGAGTCCTAAGATGGTCATAATAACATGGATGGCTCACAAGGTGATGCAAAAGATGAAAACAAAAAATAAATGAAGCAAAGTGAGGAAATACACCAAAGAAGCTTTGAACTTTAACCATTGCCTTGAGAAACAACTTTACGCTTAATTTTTCCCTCTCTTTTTTCTATTGATTGACAAGAAAAGGATAAAAAGAAGGATCTTTTTGGTTAAGGTGTTGATAGAAAGAAGTTTGGAGATGAAAATGAGGGAAGTGATGAGTTTTTGTAGGTTTTTAATGAGGTTTTGGAAGAGCTACAAGAGCGGAGAGAGTGTTTTGGTTTGTTTTTTGGTGCCTGAAAAAATTTTTCCAGTGTAAGATTGTATGTGTATTTTGCTATAAGGCTCATTTTATAAGCACGTGACTAACCAAGGTTCATGACCCAAAAGTAAGGGTATTATTGGGTTTTTTTAGGTACTTAATGGTAGCCTTGAGTACTATTTATAGCTAGCTGGAATTCTATTGGTTGCCAACAATAAAGTGGTGGAGTAAAAGGGGATAAAGCAATCTGCCACTAGGGAAAATCAAGCATGCCCTCAAACAATACATTTAATCTATGAAAATATCTTATTTTAAAGTCATTTTGGCCCCTAAAATTTGTTTAAATCCAATCATAAGTCCAATGTTAAGGCTTGGTATGAATTTTGATGATTTTTTATGGCAAAAATATGTTTAAATTGATTTTAAGTTCAATAGTGCAAAGGTATCAAAATAGCACAAGTTGGGCAAAAATGCCCTATGGTATTGATATAAGGCAGCTTGTATCGATACTACAGACCAATTTTGGCTTTAGGTATCGATACCGTGAAGTTCATATCGATACCTAGGCTTTTTATATCAATACAATGAATCTTTGTATCAATATAAAGATTAAAATTTTCCTAGGTATCAAGACTTTTGTCTATATCAATTCAAACTCCTCCAAAATCACTTTTTAGCTTTGAAACAACTTTATATCAAAACTAGGACCTTCTATATCAATACCACAGCCAAAAAGAACGATACTTAATGCCTTGTATTGATACACTGTTGCTAAGTATCAATACTATGCCCTTTGGCATCAATATAAGTAGCAAGAATATGGATTTTTTTACTTTTGACTTTTTAGACTCCTTACCATGGTCGAGAATGGTGAAAAACTAACCCATGTTTATTTGAATGACCTTAATGATGACTTAAAAAGTGATTTCTAATGCCTTGAATGCTATTTGGCAAAATGTGTGCTTATAGCTACCCCTAATTAGTTGTTATTGAGTGGACAGGGCAAAGATAAATAAATACTATTTTATCTAGGGTGAGATGGTGCCTCTTATATGCTTACAGAAATAAGATTTGATTAATTATTTTACCGTAATGATCTCAATATATTGGCAGTGATTTTGATGAAAGTTTGGAGAGGTTTTCTAAGGTTTTACCTTTATACTAGGCATTTAGATTTTTTTCAAAAGTTTAACCCCTTAGATAAGCGCTAGCTAATATGGACTTTGACTCGATCGATGCCTAGCTTTTTATGGATGGACTTGATAAGTGTCTAGCTTTTTGTGGATGATGCGATTAGTGCCTAACTTTTTGTAAACAAACTCAATTGGTGCCTAGCTTTTTGTAAATAGATTCGATTGGTGCCTAGCTCTTTTTGGATTGACTCGAATAGTGCCCAACTCTTTGTGGACTGACTCAATTGGTGCCCAACTCTTTGTAGACTGACTCGATTGGTGCCTAACTCCTTATGAATAGACTTAACTGGCATCTAGCTTTTTCTGGACTAACTTAATTAATGCCCAGCACTTTCTTGATAGACTCGACTGATATCCAACTCTTTGTCAACTAACTCAATACATGGGCAATAAAAAACTTCATGAAAAATGTCGCAAATATCCTCGAGAGAGGCTTATACACTTTCTTGATTAAAACATCCTTAAGAGAGGCTTGCAGGGATATCCTTGAAAGAGGTTGTAAGGTATTTGACATAGCATCTTTAAGAGAGGCTTTGGATGAAATTTCATCAAAGAGGTTTTAAAGGTTTTTTTTCTGAAACATCTTCGAGGAAGGTTTTTGAAATATCTTCAAAATGAAAATTTTAATGAAATATCCTCAAGAGATGCTTTGGGATTTTTAAAATTGCATCCTTAAAAGATGCTTAAGAAATTTTTGACGAGACATCCTTAAGAAAGGCTTTGAAGTTTTTAAATAAAAGGTCCTTAAGAGAGGCTTTCAAGGTTTTTTTATGAAACTTCCTTAAAAGAGGCTTTTGAAATTTCCTCAAGAGAGGCTATGAAGTTCTTAATGAAATATCTTTAAAAGAGACTTTAGGATTTTTGAAATTACATCCTCAGAAGAAGAGATGTGATATATGCCATATATGTCATGTTAAGGCACAAATGCGATGTTATGTGGTGTCATGAATAAGCTGACAGTAATGCTTGCTATCAAGATGCCCATGCATATGGAATGATGCATATGCATGTAAGGTGACATGGTTAATTTTCTTGAATACGAATGTGCGAGAATGTGAATACACATGGAATGATGCACATGCATCTGAGGTGACATGATGAATGTTCATAAATATGAATGTGGGAGAATATGAATGCATGTAAATGCAAATACCTATAGACATAGATGCCCCTGAGTGTTATTGAGGAAAGCAAGTATGCACATAAGTGCAAATGCTTGTAGATAAAAATGTATATGAGTGTAAATGCTCATAAATAAAGATACATATGAGCACGTAAGTAGAATGCACATGAGTGCAAGTGCTTGTAAATGAAAATACACATGATTGCATATATTACACATGATTGCATATATTCATGAATAAAAGTAAACGCGAGCTTGAAAACAAGTGAGTGAGGATACATGTGAGAGCAAAGGTACATAAGTGCAAATGCACATGAATGAAATTTCATATGAGTGTAAAGGTAGGTAAGTGAGGATACATATAAGAGCAAAAGAAATGAGTAAAGATGCACGTGAGTACAAATGCACATAAATGAGGTTTCATATGAGTGTGAATGTAGGTAAGTGAGGATGCATGTGAGAGCAAATATGGGTAAGTATGCTTAGTCTGATGGAGAATGCACATGAGTTCAAATACATCTGAATGGAACTACATGGAAGTGCAAATGCAATAAACAAGAATGTATGTTTGTGAATTTAGGTTTGCACATGAGTGTGTATGTGCATAAGTAAAGAGACTCATGAGTGCAAGCAGACATAAATGGGAATGTACATTTGTGTAAATGCATATGAATATAAGTGCGAATACTTGTAAATGTAGATGCACCTGAGTACAAATGCTTGTGAATAAGGGTGTACATAAGTGTGATTATAGGTGAGTGAGAATGCAGATGAATGCCGGTGTTCATGTATGGGAATGTACATAAGTGTGGATGCTTGTGAGTGCAAACACCAAGACTAGACATTATCCAAATGCATGGGAAATAATGCAAATGCTAGAGTCGATACTAATGCAACTACACTTGAAGTGAAGTGTATGTTGATGGGTGATGCTCAAATGCTTATGCGAACAATATCTATTTTCATGAAGGATGACATGTATGCTTACATAGGGTATAGATGTTAAGATTGTGTCTGGCCCTTTTTTTAATCCAGCTTAACATTTCTTAATGGTTTCTTTCTTTAAATTAAGACACATTCTAATCCCAACCTTGTATCATGATTAGAAAAGCTATTATCTTTTTTGTTTAACATATTGATTTGATGAAAATGCCCAAGTTAGTACAATATTGAAGTCATTTGGAGGCTAATGATCTATGGTTAAAAGATTTTGTGAATGATATTTTAGCTTTTTTTCGGTTGGAAGGTTTGAACAGGGCTTTGATTAGCTCAAGAAAGTTTTAAGATAGGCAAAATGGATTCCTTATTCTTTTAGGATCATGAATTGAACAATTTTTATAGAACATGAACCCCTTTGATAACCAACAAATCTGATATTCTTTTAAACCGTTTACCATCAATAGTTTGACTAGCATCAAGATTAGCTATGACAAGTTAAAGGTTGTAAGGTTGATTTGGAAGGTGAGGGTATAACACTTTGGGATGTTCAGGAATTCTTGGTGTCCTATAACTTCTTTTAAATAGTGGTTTCCTTGTTAAGACCTCTGTATCCCATGAATGAAACCAAAATTTCTATATTTTGCTATGGAATACCTATTTTGGGTTTTCACCCTAGAGCATTAATCTTTCTTTTTTTTTTATTTCTTTTTTTTATTGATTGCATCATCATGCTTCTTAAGAAGGCTTAAAATATATTAAAAGAACAATTTCCCAAAGAATGGGTTTATCAGTTCATATAGCCATGCTTAATCAAAATGGACCTTTTGAAGGCTGTAATCTAGGCTAAGGTTCATGTTTCTAAAAGAAAGGGTATAAAGGCCTAAATTTAGTGTCTACGATTGATTGGATCAAGGATAATTTCTTTTCATGGAGGCATCCATGTCCTTGTTTCCTGATATTTTGTTTTCTTTTCTTGAATTTTGCTTTGGCTTTTTGATGTTTTTCTTCTTATTTTGTTTTTTCCTTTTTTTTGTGTTGCTTTTGACTTTTTCATCATTTTTGGATGGAATCTTAGACTTTGGAAACTTGTTACATTTTATATTTGCCCCTTGATGTAAGGCCATTTCAAAATTATAGAATGAGATATCTACCCCAGTGTTCTTTAAATAGGTTTTATTCTTGCCCTTTGATGTGAGACGTGATCCTTGATTAGGGTTTCAAAAGAATAAAGTTATTAGGCTCAAAAGGGTAACAAGGTGAACAATTTTCTAAATTGTGAAAGGATGATGAAACATGGCCATTTTTCATCTTAAACATGACTATGCGAACTAAAGAGCCATTTCTTAGAGAATGTTCTTTTGAAGGTGTTTTGAACATCTTAATCACATGATATTGCCTTTAATTATCATTTTTTCTCTCTTTTTTCAATTACATGCCTTAATTCTCCTTTTTATTCCACACACTTAGGCATGCCCCATTTTTGGTTTGCCACTAATAGTAAATCATATGATGCCGAGGTTTAGGCTATAAGTATCATGCATTAACAAGGAATTCTAATATGAGGATATCAAAATGAAAGGGAAGAACTAGGGCCAAGGGGCTATGGTAGGACTCAAGATGTGCTTTAAGAAAAGTTTTGGGAAATAGTTTGGAGGTACTGAATTGATAAGAGGGGATTGGTCCACAAAGTCTTCCTAGGGACATAAGTCAATCCTGTAATGTTGCCTCAGGATGAGATTTGAAAAGCTTTCGAGGTATACCTTAGTGGCTTAGGTTTTGGTTTGTCGAGAAGAATGTGGATGTTTTTTGTGTAATCCTGATACATGTCAAATTACCACTGATAAGATTCTTAGAAGAATATCATATTTGTTTAGTTCCTAAAGGGTTTATAAATTTTGAAAATTGGTAGCCTAAGTCAAGGCTTTTGTTGGTTCGACTGTTCTAGGGTGACCATGTGGCATGGTTTAAAACTGACTACCTAAAGTTGTAGGTTTTAAATTAGTGAGTTTTATGCATGGAAAAGTTTGAAAAAAAGATGAAGAATGCAAGCAATCGCCAGTATTATCAAGACTTCTGATATCATGCTTTCATTAAATACATGATTTAAAGTTCAAAACATATAGATAAAAAGAAACATGACAAAAGCTTTTCACATGAAGCATGCTAAATTGGAATGCCTGTATTACGCTAAGTTTTCACATCTCATTTTGTTATCATAGTTGGTCAAGATCTAACTGTCTTGCTTTAATCAATCATTGCACTTTTCTCTCCAAGCCTTGTATTCTTTTATGGAATGACTCATGCACCTTATATGGCATCCATAGCAATGGTGCCATGACCTTCTGGGTGTAATAGCTCTAGAGGCTCAGAGTAAATTATTGCATGTCACTACATACACCATCTTCGCAATCCAAAAGGAGTGCGCATGACTTGAAATATATGGTGGGGGTTATGCTGGTTGGAGTGTGTGGGTCATCCATTGATCGTGGTATGAATTAGGCATAATAATGTGAAGGGAAGAAAGATTATCAAACAAATTACTCATCTAATAGTCTCAGAATGCTACTATAAAGAGGCCATAAATTTGAATTTACCACTAATTATTTTAGGCTAGGCATGATTGGATGCCTATTGAAAACAATATTTTGAGTTATGGAACTTGAAACATCAATTTTGAGGTCTACAAGGTCTAAAGATTCACAAATTGGATTTAGGAGTTAGTTACACATGGGAAAGGATTAGCACCCCCATGATGCCCGAAATCAATACCATTTAGCTATATCCTACTTGGTTTCAGTCTAATCAATCTCACTATCCCCTTTGAATCCACGAACTTTTGTGAAAATTGTAGATCCGAGTTTTGAAATAAAACTTTAACTTGTACACCTTGAAGATGTGGGGAACATAGAGATTTTTGGTAAAAATGATTTGGATTTAATTTTAAAAATTGGATATTCCATGTCAAGCACTGAAGAGATACTGACATTAAACATTGCCTTATAATTTTCAAAAAATTGATTTTTAAAATATGAATGCACGATGGTCATCACAAAGGGAAACGTGTTAGCAAGATGAAAAAGAATATAATAATGTTGAATAGAAATAAAAATAAAAACAAGCATTAACAGGAGGGACGATCAAAATGTATTTTGTAATTGTATTCGATTATTGAAGAATAATAAAAATGATAATTTTGAGATATGTTTAGGTTCAATGGTAACTTAAGGGATAGAAAAAAAGGGTTTTTATCTGTAAACTTGGGGATGTCCGAAAGAAAATTTGGATTTTAGGTGAAAAACAGGGTTGGAGTATACCCTCAGAAAATGCAGTTGGAGTATCCCAAAGATGAAAATTTTAGACATGTTTAAAAAGGTTTTGATTAAAAACCCAAGGAGGATCTAGGAGAGAGAAAATAAGGTTGGAATATCCCTTTGGCAACTAAGGTTTGAGTATCTCCTAAAATGAAAATTGTAAATATGCTTTGAAAAAAGTTTTAATTTAAAGACCCGAGAAGTTTTGGTAGGAAAAATTCAAATTTTAAATGAAAAACAAGGTTTGAATTTCCCTTCAAAGAGTTGGGATTGGACTATCCCCAGTGGTGAAGATTTTTGATATTTTTGAAATGAAGTTTATTTAAAAATTCTGGGAAGGTTTAGAAAGGATTCAAGTTTTAAATGAAAAATAGGATCAAAGTATCCCCTTAGAGAGGTAGGGTTGGGAGTATCACATTGATGGAAAATTTGATATTTTTGAAATGAAGTTTTAGATAAAAAGTCTAGAAAGCTCTGGGAGAGAGAATTTAAGCTTTTGAATGAAACACGAGGTTAGAGTATCCCCTAAAAATTATGGGGTTGGAGTATCCCCATCAGTGAAAATTTTGATATTTATAGAGAAAAAGAATATTTTGGGTGAAAAAGGTACTTTGAAAATATGAACTGGGAATTTGAATCAAATTATCTCTTTGTTTCAGCCTTGATCTAAGCCTAAAGGGCTTATGTTATAGGGGAGTCAATCAAATGCATTTCAAGACATTTAAATGTCTTGATGAAGGCGATTCAAGAAATTGGGTTAATTGTAATTTCGAACACAGGGGACAACACAATGTTGTCTCCCTTCCCAAATTTATTTTGGGTTAATTCGAAGGCTTCAGTAGGTGAACAAGGTACTCTTGGATAGTTAGCTTGACAAGGAGTAATATAAAAATATTCTAAAAATCCTAAAAGATCATTTTTAGGTAGAATTAATTTTTGATTTTAGGTTTATTCGATGCTGGCATCATGAGCAGGGGAAAAGGTGTAATGAATTTTAAACAATTATCCTGAACTCATTTGGGATCGTTAAATCACAAGTAATACCTTTCTAAAAATAGAATTTCACAAAATTTCAAGGTAAAATATTTAAATAATTCATAAAAATCATCTAGTGGGCTGAAACAGACCAAACATAATACCATTCGCTGATTCTTAGAGTTCTAGACCATAAAGGTTCATAAAATCATAACTCATTCATCTAGAATTATCTGAGGGCAAACAAGATGTTGTTTGAAAGTAATTCAATGCCTTTTGAGGGGAAAATATAAAAAAATTTTATGAAAGCCGTTTAAAGTTAAAAAATGATTTTTCAAAATTTGGACTATAGTACTGGTAGAGAAAAAAATTAGGGTTTATTTTATTTTTCGAGTTTCTTCGGGTTAAACTCAAGCGATGGATGTATGACCATCCATGACATAAAGACAAAGGTGACATGGGCGTCATGACTTCATTCTACAGTCATAGAGTAGTTTGGAATGACGAAACAAACCATTAACCATGTTGCATATAAAGGTGTTAAACTCTAGATCAAGGCTTAAAATTTTTTAACAAAAAAAGGAACATTTTTTTTGAAAAACAACATTTGGACCTTATTTAACCATGAATCCAGACCTAAAAAGCTTGATTTATCACCAATATTGGAGGACCAATTTAGTGAAAACATTAAATCCATGGTAGTCTCTATCAATTAGAAATAGCATAGATCTAACTTGGGGTTTTTTGAAAATCAGACTTTTATAGCAAGCTAGCAAACATTTTAGCCAAAATGTTATGAAAAAACTACAACAGACATAAAGATGAATATTTTAAACACATTCAAACAAGCAAAGATGACATTTTGACTTGGAAAAGATGATAAAATGCAAGGAGATGATAAATAATATGCATGAATATGTTAGCTTTATGAATGACATAAAAAATCATGCCATGGGAGATGATATGAACATATTTATGCAAGGAAACGCATGCTAAAATTTTTCGGATAGCATTTTTATGCCATGAAACATATCAAAGTCCAAGAAAATGCATGAATGTTCTCAAAACATGTCAAGATGAACATTCGAGTGTGATTTGAACATGTGAAGGTGGATGAACAAATGCATGAATAAAGGGGTTATTTTGATGGCAAAAGTGAAAGATGACATCTTTGGCCACCCAAGCAACATCAACGCATCAAAAAGATTATCAAAAACCTAAGACTACCACAACTAAGGCCACAATAGTGCGTGAAAATCTTAGAATGGTCAATGATAACATAAAAAGGGTCACTAGGATAATGCAAATGCTAAAAATAAGAAAATAAATAGAGCTAAGTTAGAAAATATACCAAAAGCTACAAGCTTTAGCCTTTTGCTTTGAGTAGCAACTTTGGACCCACCATTTTCCCTTTCTTTAATGTTGATTAGCAGAAAAATGATGAAAAGAATGAATTTTTTTAGTAGGGTGTTGATGGAATAAAGGCTTTTTGAAGGGTTTTAATGGTGGTTCAAAGGAGCTATTTGAATAAAGGAAGATTTCTAGTTTCTTAGTGGCTTAAAAAGGTTGAAAATGTATGAAAGTGAGTGTTTTCTACTGAAAATATGTCTGTATAGTTGTTCTATGTAATATGGATCAGTTGAGCCGATGTTGGCACATATAGCCATGTGAATATGAAAACAAAAAATGCAAAAAAGTAAGGGTGTTATGGGGTTTTAATGCATGTACCTCATGCAGGGACAAGGTACTCTACTCAGCTACCATGCAAACTCATTGGCTTGCCTAAAAAAAATAGTGGATCAAGGCCATTTTATGCAGCTAAGCATTGAGAAAAAGTAATCCTACCCTTTAACAACTTGCATAACACTATAAAAATGTCCTTGTCATGGCCATTCGAACCTAAAAAATTGTTAAAATCCAATCATAAAGCCAATACAGAGGCCTGGTATGAATTTTTTGAATTTGGGTGCTAAAAACTTGCCTAAATTAGATTTTGAGATCAGTGGTGCAAAGATTGAAAAATCACTTGAACTCGACAAAAATGCCTTGGTGTATCGATACAAAACCTTTTTGTTGCCATGTGCCCTGCCTTTAAAACTTTGAATGATTCGAAGGCATAGCGCGCTCGCCTTAGAAATAAATGATGGTTGGTCATGGTCAAGCTTTTGAGTTATCACTTGATCAGGATTTGGATTAGGCGTAACTATATGAATGGGAGAGAGACCGTTGAATGAGTTGCTCAACTAACTATTCTCAACTAGGAGTCGCCACTGATCATTTTGGGCTAGGCAGGATCGAATGCCTACTGAAAACAATATTCTATGTTACAAAACTCAAGACATCAGTTTCAAGGTCTAAGAAGTCAAAAGATTCATTGGTTGGGTTCAAAATTTGGTTATGCGCAGGAAAGGGTTAACATCCCCATGACGCTCGAAATCGATACAACTTACCATATTTTACTTTGGTCTCGATTAAATAAATTCCATTTAGCCTTTATTTAGATATAATTCCCTTTAATGCGTGAAGTTTTATAAAAATAGATCCGATTTTTTTTCTTTTTTTTTTTTAAAAAAATTAGCTCATCTATGCATCTCGAAGATGTGAGGAACATAAGGAATTTTTATGAATATAAAGTTCGGATTGATTTTTGAAAATTTTAATATTCCACACTAGGTATTGGAGAGATACCAACATGAAACATCGCCTTGTAAATTTTATTGGTAAAACAAATTTTAAATATGAATACATGATAATTATTACAAAAGGAAACGAGTTAGTGAGGCAAAAAATGAAATATAATGATATGATAAACAAGCAATCACAAACAAAAGAATGTAAAAAGGAGGGGCGATCAAAATGTATCTCATAATTGCATTTGATTATTGAAGAATAACCGAGATGATAATTTTAGAGATCAATCGGGATTCGACGGTAATTTGAAGAATGAAGATGGTTTTTATCAAAGCAGATTGAGGCATTTAAAAGATAAAGAGAGAAAATTTTTGGTGTTTTTGAGGTAAAGTGGGGTTAAAGTATCCCCTTAGAGAGGTGGGGTTAAAGTATCCCCAAAGATAAAGTTAGGAAAATATTTAGGAATAAAGAAAAAATTTGTATCTTTTTTAGAAAAATAGGGTTGGAGTATCCTCAAAGTTAGGAAAACATTTAGGAACAAGCATAAAATTTAAAATTTTTAATTAAAGACAAGGCTGGAGTCTCCCCATTAAGTATGGAGTTGGAGTATCTTCATTAGCAAAAATTTTGATATGAAATCCTTTTTTTTTTTTTATTTTAATCTTGATCAAGTCAAAAGGGGTTGATGTTGTGGGGGAAGTAACTGAACGTATTTTGAGCATTCAAATGTCTCGATGAAGGAGATTCAAAAACTAAGATAAAAATAGGAGACAACATTGTGTCACCTCTCTTCCTGAATTTATTTCAGGCTTGTCTGAAGGCTTTAGGCAATGAATAAAGGTTTTCACCAAAATCATTTGATAGGCCAAAATGGCCGAAACAGGATGTTGCACGTTGGTTCTAAGGGTTTCGACCAACAAAGGTTCAAAAAATCATAACTCCCTCATCCGAGATGATTTAACGGCAAAAGAGACATTGTTAGAAAGGTATTTTGATTTTTTTAAGTGAAAAATATTAGAAAATTCAAAAGAAATATTTTATGGTTCGAAAATGATTTTCTAAATTCAAAATAAGTACTGCCAAAGCAAAAACAAGGGGATTATTTGATATTTCAATTTTTTCGAAGATAGACTCCGGTCTAAGACATCCGATCATCCATGACAAAAAGTAACATGGGCTACACAAGTTCATTCCACAATCTCAGAGTAGTTTAGGATGATGGAACAGCTTATTGACCATGTTACTAAAGGGAACATGAGACTCAAGATCAAGATTTAATACTAAAAGGATTTCCTTTTTTGAAAAATGAACTTATTTCACTGTGAATCCAGAGCTAAAATGTTGATTTACCCCAAAGATTGGGAGACCAATTTGATGAAAGCATTAAATTCATGCTACTCTTCATCTATTAAAGGTAGCATGAACCTAACTTGGGGATGTTTCTAAAAATTAGGTTTTAAGAAACAAACAAGCATTTTGATGGAGATATCATGAACAAAATAAGCATCTACAAAGATAAACATAGGTTAAACATGTAAACATACAAAAATGATATTTTGACATGAAAATGGGTGACACAAATGCAAGAAGATGATAAATAGGGTGCATGGAGATGATATGAACATGGTTGAAAAAGGGAATGGATGTTGGAGTTGTCAAGATAACATTTTTATTTCATAGGACTCCTTAAAACACAAGAAAATGTTTAAACATTCCTAAGACATGTTAAGGTCACCATTTAAATATGGAAGGAACATGGTAAAAAATGCATGAACAGAGGCTGTGTAATGATGAAAATAAAGCATGGTGAGTTTATATATCCCATAACATCATAGTGTTAAGAGAGTCATCAAAATCCTAAGACTACCACAACCAAGGCAATAATGATGCATGAGAGCCTTCGGAGGCTTATGGCAGCATGAAGGGCTCACTAAAATGAAATGGATGATCAAAATAGAAAATGTATGGAACAAGGTAAAAAATATACCAGCAAAAGCTTAAACCTATTTCCTTTTTAAAAGCAGTGACTTTAAACTCAGTTCATTCTCTCTTTTTGCTATTATTTAATAAAAAAAAGGATAAAAGGAAGAAACTTTTTGGTAATATGCTTGCTAGTGGAGTGTTTTAAGGATGCCAGTATGTGAAAGGTTGAGTTTTTAAAGGTATTTTGGTGGTGGTTTTAGGGAGCTATGGGAATAGAGGTTGGTTGAGGGTGAAAGGTAATAGAATAGTGTTTTTAATGAGTTTTTGGAGCTAGAGTTGCTAGAGGATTTGCATAGATGGATGATAAGTTTTTTAAGTTTGCGAAAGAGCTTTTCTGATAGCTGACATTTTTTTTGGAGATAGCTAGGAGAATCCTCTATTCAATGCTCAGCCACTACTTTTCGAAGACAATGCAAGGGCATTTTTTATTTTTCCCTTCTGCACCAATGCATATCTTTAGCTATCATACTTAGCTGACTCTCTTTTTATTAGTTTTGCCATGTTCAACAAGGAGGTAGACAGGCTGTGATGGCCTACAACTAGAGATATGCCTGCCATACCCTCTTACACCTATATATCTTATGAAAGTGACCTTTGTTTTGTTTAGGCTTAGAAAATTTGTTTGAATCCATTAATAAGCCTATAGTTGAGGTTTACTATGATTTATGATAATTCTTTGGTGTAAAAATATGTTTAAATCGGGATATCGAATGCTAAAATATGGCTCAAACTAGGAAAAAAATGCCTTACCTGAGTATCGATACAATGAGTTGTGTATTGATACTAATAGCAAAAAATGTTTCCAGTCTTGATTAGAGGCCTGTATCGATACTCCATGGATTTGTATCATGCTTTTGTATCGATACATTTTGTCAAAAATCACAACTTTGGCTACTCCTATGGTCTGTATCGATACAAACATGCTAAGCATCGATACCATACCTCAGATATTGATACTTAACCCTCTTGTATCAATACTACATGTGAAAATCCAAATTTTTTACAATGTAAAGCCTTGTATCAATACTCATGCACTAATATAACTTGCATGTAACCATGGCTTCCCAAGTTACCTCAAGTTGGTCACAAACAATGGGAAATTGATCTATGTATTCATTTGAATAACTCTAGTGACACCATGAATAATGGCCTTTGATGCCTTATTTTTATATTTTTCTTTAACATGGTCCATAGGCATTTCAAACCTTCCTAAAAAAAATATTTTGCCTAGTGTTGTGTCACCTAATAGTGCCTAGCAACAAGGCACCTAGTAGTCATCCCCCAGTTTTTATTTTTATTTTTTGATTTTATCATCTTTTACTTAACTCCTCGGATGCTAGAAATTGGCCCTAACAAAATGAGGATTTGTGTTGCTAAGTATTAGGAATCAGGCAAGGACAAATAAACACCATTTTGTCCAGATAAGATGATGGATTTGTATGCCCCAAATAGGTGCTATCAGCTTGTGTTAATTTTTAGGCAAGTAAGTGTCTTGCTTTTTGATGACTACAGTAGGTTATGTGGAGCCACCAACTTTTATGGGCTTTATGGTAGGGAAGCATCCTCTCTTTGAGGGCTGAGGTAAGTAGTTGCCATCAATTTGTGTGGGCTTTAAGGTAAAAAAGCATCCTGTTCTTTGAAAACTTGAGGTAGGTAGTTGCTACTAGTTTATGTGGGCTTAGTTTAGGTACCACAAACTTCTGTGGGCTATGCTAAGCATCCTGCACTATAAGGACTGAGGTAGGTATTTGCCACCAGCTTCTGTGGGGTTTGGTAAGTATCCCACTCTTTGAGGATTGAGGTTGGTAATTGCCATCAGCTTGTGTGGGCTTTGAGGTAGGGAAGTATCCTGCTCTTTGAGGTCTTGAGGTAGGTAGTTACCACTAGCTTGTGTGGGCTTTATGGTAGGGAAGCATCCTACTCTTTGAGGACTAGAAGGAAATTAGTTTAAATACCCTTCTTTGGGTGATTTTCAATGAGCAACTAAGATTAAAGGTACTTATTGAGGCCTTTTGAGGTTTTTTGAAATCAAAAAATGGTACCGTAAGTTCCCTACAAATTTAACTTTTGTATACAAGAGCTAGTACCAGCAGGATGTTAAATGCTGCATAATGCATGGGGATGCACGTGCCTGTATATATGATGCAAGGGTAATGACTTTGAAAGCCTAATCCAGTGGTTGATTTTGGCTTATTTCGGCTTTGATAAGATAGCCTTTTGCCTAGGGTTTATCAATCTTGCTCTAGATTTCTAGAGGCTTTGAATATTAAAGTTGTCCCTTTTTTGAAAGTATGAAAGGTCCATGACCCTTTACTGGAAGGGGGTTTTAAGTAGATTTTTATGATGTAGGGTCTTAGAGCAAGACTGGTTGTGGCCCCAAGAGTTCAGTCTTTAAACATGAAATAAAGTTCCTGCAAAGTTCTATCTTTTAAAGTAATGCTAGGAAATCATGTTATCAGTTTTGTTTGTTTATCAAGCATTATCAATTAAATGATAAACATGATGCAACATGAAATGCAGTGCTATGAAAAGATTCTGCAAGAAATCAAGTAATATTTTTATTCAAAGAAAGAGGGTACAAGTTGTGATTAACTTATGAGATTATGGAAGGATTTGAGATACAAAAGAGATAAGAGAAGTCTTCCTAGTCAATTGGCTTTGACGCTGATGAAATGAATTCTCCACTAAGTGCTTTTACAGATTTCTTTCAAGCAATTGATACTTATGGTGCTGGCCAACTCATAAAAAGATCCCTTTCATTCCCCTATGGTGGGATGTAGGCCTTAAAGTTAGGTAATTTCAATTTTCTGAGTGCAAATATGGATGAGGTTTGGTGGGGTTTGGTCAGCATAAAATAGATTGGTTAGGTTATGACTTGGTTTGATCAAATGGTGAATATAGGGAATAGGGTCTGGTTGCTTAAGCTACCCTTTCGGGTTTTCAACTTAAGTTAGTTTTATCTTTTCTCTTTGCATTTTGTTTTTGCTATTTTTTTGTGTTTTTCTTAAAGAGTGAAAAGAGAAAAAAAATAGGATACCCTTTTAGGTTTTCATCCTAAAATCCTTTTAATTATAGTATTTCTTAACAAAATCAAAGTTCACAGGGTTGGGTAAGTCACTGCTATCCATCTCGGTTAAGTTTAGGGCTCCTCTAGAGAATACACGTTTCACCACGTAGGGCCTTCCCCAATTTAGGGTCCATTTTTTCAAGAGCATCTTTATGGATTGGGAGAATTTGTTTGAGTACCAAATCACCTTTTCAGAATTAGCGAGGACAGACCTTTTTGTCATAAGCCCTTATCATCCGCTTTTTATACAACTGCCTATGACAAATGGCCTTAATTTTTTTCTCTTCAATGAGATTGAGTTACTCATATCAACTCTTAACCCATTCAACTTCTTCACATTGGGATTCCATCAGGACTTTAAGTGAAGGGATTTTAACTTTAATTGGTAAGACAGCCTCCATGCTGTAGACCAAAGAGAATGGGGTGGCACCCGTGGAAGTTCGTACTGTTATGTGATAGGCGTTTAAGGCAAAAGCAACTTTCATGCCAACTTTGTATGTTACAGCTATCTTTTCAACTATATTTTTTATATTCTTGTTGGCTGCTTCAACTACCCTATTCATTTTCAGGCGGTATGGGACAAAGGTCTCAATGTTGAATCTTGAACTAAGAGTAAACTGCTTGCATCATTTTCTTTTTTAGGTTGCATGCATTATCAGTAATGATTTGTTTGGGAAAACCATATCTACAGATGATGTCCAATTTCACGAATTTGCACACAACAAATCTAGTGAAATTGGCATAAGAAGTGCCTCTACCTACTTGGTGAAACAATTGATTGCCACTAAAATAAAGCGATGCCTATTAAAAGACTTAAGGGTAATTAGTCCAATCATGTCCATGCCCCACATAGAAAAGGCCATGGAGTTGTCATAACATGTAGGGGTGTTGGTGGGACATGGATTTTGTCAGCGTAGATTTGGCATTATGACACTTTCGAGCATAGTTAATGCAATCATTTTCAAGAGTCAGCCAATAGTAGCCTGATCGCATGACTTGTATTGCTATTCGGTGTCCATTGGCATGCATACCACAAATCCCTTCATGAACTTCTTCAAGTATTCTTTTGGCTTTGGAGGCATCCACGCATCGGAGTAGCACCTGATCCTAGCCTTTCTTATATACAATCCCACCATCTAGAATAAAATTCATGGCTAATCATTGGATGGTACTCTTATCAGTTACGATGGCATTTTTTAGGTATTGTTAATCCTTGATGTACTAAAAGATGCCACGATACCATGGCAAATCGTCTTTCTCTTTTTTAACTTTCAACAATATGTTGGGGCTATATAAATACTCATTTGAATAAGAGCGACGTCCAATTCTTTGTTAACTTTGAACATGGATGATAAAGTGGCCAAGGCGTCAGTAATTTGGTTCTCTTCTCGGTAGACGTTGAAAGCTAATATCGTCAAACTCTTTCTTGAGTTATGATATTACATTCCTATAGTGGATTAGTTTAGCATCATGTGTTTGTCATTCTCCCTTCAATTGGTAAATGACAAGGGCTGAATCTCCAAACACTTGCAGTGTTCGAATGCCCCTTTCAATGGCTGCTTAGATTCCTATGATGCAGACCTCATATTCAGCTATGTTGTTGGTGCAATCAAAGTTTAATTTGGCTGTGAAAGGGTAATGGTTTCCTTCAGGTGAGATGAGAATTGCCATAATTCTATGCCCCAGTGCATTTGAAGCTCCGTCGAAGTACATTTTCCATGATGACCCACACTTGATAGCGCTTTTTGCGTCAGATATGCACATCAAGTCTTCGTCAAGGAATTTGAAGTCTAAAGGTACTTAGTCATCCATGGCTTGACTTGCCAAAAAGTTTACTATCACACTACCTTTAATGGCTTTTTGGTTTACATACATGATATCATACTCAGAAAGCATAACTTGCCATCTAGCTAAGCTCTCGGACAAGGTGGGAGCTTCACACAAATACTTGATGGGATCAAGCTTAGTGATTAGCCATGTGGTGTGGTTCACCATGTATTACCTTAACCTTTCGGGCTATCCAAGCTAAAGCATAACATAGCTTCTCTATGAATGAATAATTATTTTCATATTTTGTAAACTTCTTGCTCAGGAATAGATAGCCTATTCTTTCTTTCCTAATTCATCATGTTGCCTAATACACAGCCCATCGACTTGTCAAAAATTGATAGATACAAGATTAACGGCAGATCGGGTAGTAGTGGCATAAATACCAGAGGGTTCAAAAGATAATGTTTGACCTTATCGAAAGCTTTTTAATGTTCTTCAT
>JBBYHK010295295.1:0-19666 GCA_038382065.1 Adansonia grandidieri | reverse complement strand
CACTCTTTTTTTCTAGTAAACCCTGCACTTTCTTTTAAATGAAGTGTAGTTCTCGATGGAATGGCCTTGTGCTCCAACGTGGTATTCACAATAAGCGTTCTCATTATACCATTGAGGTACAGTGGTGACCTTGGATTTGTGAATGCCAATAAGAGAAGTAAATCTCTTTATAAGAGTAAAGAAGTGGTTCAAAGTGCTCCATTTCTCAAGGTGCTTGTTGGTTATTTGAAGCTCTTGCATTGTGCATATTACGAGGCTGTGCATTCTGGGCTACATTTTGAACAGGATTCGGTGCAAAGCTCATTGTAGGAGTAAACCCGATAGCATGGATTGGTTGTGGTGAAGATGAATAAAGAGTAAGACCCATATTCAACATGCTCAAAAGGTACATAAGCTGTGATGGATACAAACTTTGATTAAACCTAGCATGATTTTTGCCAACAACATTCAGCTCCTTCTTTTACCCTTACTTACTATCTTCTTGATTGATCTAGATGTCTCCCCAACGGATATCCTACCACATTTAACAACATTCTTAATTATTTCACCTGATATAACTATATCAACAAAATTTTTCATGGTGCTTCCTACTAGTCTTTCGTAGTAAGGAGCTTGTAGGGTGCCAACAAACATTACTATCATTTCTTTTTCTATTAAAGGAGGATGAACTTGAGCTGCCTCCTTTCTCCATCTTTAAGAATACTATGTAAAACTCTTAGAAGATTTTTTTTTCTTCATGCTCATGAGAGAGAGGTGATCCGGAGCCTAATCAAACACATGCTTATAATATTCAAGGAATGCGCATTCCAAATCTGCCCATGTTTCAATTCTTACAGGATCAAGTCTTATGTACCATTGGAGAGATGCTTCAGTCAAACTATCCTAGAAGTAATGGATTAGTAGCTTCTCGTTCTCTTCATGCCCTGCCATCTTACGACAGTACATGCGAAGATGGGCAGTAGGGTTTATAGTCCCATTGTATTTTTCAAAATCAGGCACCTTGAACTTAGGCAGGATAACGAGACTCGAAACTAGCCCTAAAAATTTTGCATCTACGATTCCAAATTTTGTTACTTCCTTCCATAACTCAAAGGTGCTTCTCTAGTGACTGATACTTGTCCAAATCCTTATCATTTTTTGAGGGCCTCTTTGCTTTCTCTTGCTTTATTTACCATCAATGTCCAAGACTACAGGCCTTGTTAGTAAAGAGCCTGCACTTTGAAATCCTTGAATTAAGTGCAATGTTGTTGCATGATTGATGTAAATGAATGGCTGAGTTGGTGAAATGTTTGCCACTGGAGGATGCTACCCATGTAGCACTCTTCCTGAGCATTGGTGGCCTTAGTACCACCATTTAGATTACCTTCAGGATTGGCTGGATCTTTTCCTGCCTCGACTATACTTGTTTGCCCTTTTCTCGTCAACACATTGATAACAGCCTAGTTAGCTTGGCAATCTAAGCTTGGAGTTCCTTGTTTTTATGGAGTGACTGCTCTTGTGGCTCTCTATACATGAGTTCTAGTCTTTCGATGTAGGCCTAATGATCATTTCCATCGCTCTTCAATGATTGCGAGTATTGTATCAATGGGGAGCTGTATGTTCCATGTTTTAGATCACCTTTACTTTAAATTATTTTTGGATTAGGCCTTTATGATATGTTCATGCATATGTTTGACACAATGGGAGTGAATATACAATCATGAAAATAAACAAATGAATAAAACTATGAAAAAAAGAGTATATTAGTCATGCAAATACGAAAGGATATTTGGATTAAGGGGTAGCTCCACCATTAGCATCTTTCATTAAAGCAACAATATGTCCTAATTACATACGACTACATTAACAAATGCTTGACATATTTACATTGCTTGATTACGTGGTCTAAGAAATACAACAAATCTTGCTCATGGGCTCAGTGGGCAAGATATCGTGTGCCGGGGATCGAACTACATCCATCATGTTTTCAGCCTCCAATTGAGCCGCCTGAATTTGCTCTATGAAACAGTAATGACGGTCCTGATAGTTTTGGCGTGCGTGATCAACCATTTAAAGCTATTTTTGTTCCCACTGTTTGGAGGCTCTTACTAGTGCATCGACTTAGTCTTGGCGAGCTTGAAGAGAATGCTCTAAATCTTGAATTCTAAATGTCAGAGCTTCATTTTCGGCTTGGTTTTCTCTCAAATCCTAGACTCGAGCTTCTATCCATTCATTATTCCTTTGTCAAGTTGATGCAAGAGCTTGGGTTCTAACAAGCTTTTCCTTATTCACCCTAGCAACTTCTCTCCATTGGTGTAGTTCCTTTAAGAGAGTAGTAATTTTTGTCCTTCATTTGGTCGATGACTTTCCAAGTCTTTGAGACTTTTTTTGCTTTGTTAAGGGCAACATAGTCTTTTTTCAAACTCTCAAGGTCCTTTTTGAGCTGATTTTTCTCCTTGATAGCCTTGTTCATATCACCATCACTGAGGTAGAGGTCCATTTTCAATTAACTATTTTTTTCTTTAATCAAGTAACAAAGGTCACCTTTTCTTATTGGAACTCTCAGTTGATTCAAAGGGAAATTTGTCAACTGGCATTTGTGATGTCCTGATATTAAACAAAGGCATGGCATCATTAATTCATCGAATATTCCATTCATCATATCTTGGGGTCATACCACTCTTCCAATACCTTTCTATGCAGCGGGTTTGTTTCCATGCATGAAAAGCTAGTTAGACTTTTGACTGATAATCCAACTCACCATAGTCGAAATCCAATAACTCTAATCTTGGACAAAGGGGATGAACTGATGGCACTGGAACTATCGAAAGACTAAAAAGAGGGCATAGCTTGTACTTCCCTATAATCCCATGAGCGGTACGCAGCTGTAATCTCTGCAATGGTATATGACCGTCTGTGGAAAAAGCCAAAAGGCCTTCCATGTTACTCCTCCCCTTTAAGGTTCCAAAATTTTTGGACCTATTGCTCTTCGAATTTGTCTTGAGGCCATTCTTTCTCAAGTACCTTAAAGTAACTGACGAGATAAATGTAAAGGAGTAGTACACACCTAATGAAATGGCCCGTACCCATTTCTTACAAAAATTAAGAGCTCGAATAGTTTTGGCAATGATGGCTGAGGAGGGATTGATGTTATAGCATAAACAAGAAAAGACATTTGCTACATGTCTTTGGGAATATAACCAGACCATACATCGCCAAAGCGTAGATATCTTGGATTTTTTAGATGTCAACGGTACTTGTGATCGCTTCTTTCAAACTAGCCCATGAGAAGCATTCACTGTTCCCCTTTGTTTTGACATAACTCTCAATCCAAGACTCCGTTGCCTCAAGGATTTAAGCCAATCTTTTCTTAAAGATTGGAGGATTCAATGCTTTGCAGTATATCCTATCAACCTTTTCCCTTTCAATGTTGAGTAACGTAGTGTATTCATCAACCTTGGAGACCAAGTCTTCATGATTGAAACTGAAACACCGGTATGCTAGATTCCAAAACTAAGAGGTCGCTTGCAACAAATCAGCATCCAAACAAACTTGAAGTGGAAGAGTAATATCTTTGTATTTCTTAGTGAATGATTCCCTTTCAGTACTATCCCAATTGATCCATACAATCCTTAGATCTTGCCAATCATTTTGATGGTACCCTATCTTGATCTTTTCATGCACTATTGAGACATGCCCCAATTTATGGATGTCTCCATCTTCATGCCATTGGCATTTTGACCATGCTCGGACTTCCTTAAAGGGCTTTAATCCTGAAGTGGACTATTGCTTCAGGACAGACATCCCTTGATGGACACTGAAATAATGGTAATTATGATGAAATGATGCATGGTGAAAAAAGAAAGTAAAAAGGGAAAAGTTAGTAACCAATATGAAATAATAGGCAAAAGATAAAGAAATGAAAGAGTAGCAGAAAAAGTGTATCAAAAAATTTTCCCTGAGAATAGGTGGTACGATGCCTAGGACAAAAATGATGAAAATAAATGTTGAGGCATTAAACTGGTAGCATATCAACATGTCCATATCAAAATTGCCTCTTCACGAAGCAATATGATACCTCACGAGGACTAAGATTGACCGCTTAAATGATGATGTTTGCTCATCACCATCTATGTTAAGTACATGCTAAGCCATTGTTCAGGTAGCATAATGGCTTATTTCGGTCACATATAATTATTTCAAGATGGCATTACAGGTAATGGCATTCACTTTTCTTTACCCACTTATTAAAAAGACTTGCCGTCGAATGTAACGACATATCCTGAGGGAATGATCATAAAAATGACAAACATGGGTGACAATGTTCACTTAACATCATTCGTATAACAATGGTATATAGGAGTAAAGAAAAGAAATGTTTCCCTAAGTGATCCTACTCTTTGGGTTATTCTAGCAGCATCCGGTAGCTCGTTGGGCTCACTATATGAGTTTAAGTTAACACCTATTTTAGTATCCGAATCATTCCTCCATCTAGTAAGAATAGTCGAGGCACTTCAATCCTAGGCCCACCGCAGGTCTAGCAGAATAGGTTTGATCCGATGGATGTATTTCCCTATGCAAATGCAAAAAGGTACTAACGAGACATATAGGTAGTTTACATCTTGAAAGGTTTTGCCATGCCTATGTAGAGGGTTACTCACGAAGGTGGATGGCTCACTTCCTACTAATAATTAGGATACTAACTACACGATGGCATTTGGTGGGAATCTAGTGCAAATGTAAGTGCATGGTGTGTGTCAGGGAAACAATCAAACCTTTTTGTTTCACTCCCATATTACCATATTTATTCAAATCAATATTGATTTGGGCACGAATAATCCCTAACAATCACAGGTCAAAAACATAAACAATAGAGATTAGTAGGCAAAAATATAAGGGAATTATATCTAAATAATGATGAAGACTGAAAACTAAGAATTGAGTGAGCAATAGCTAGTTATAGGCCTAACTCTCTAGGTTTCCTCCCCAGTAGAGTCACCAAGATGTCAGCATGTGTGCCACCTTTAAAACTTCAGATGATCTGAAGGGCATAGCATACTCGACTTAAAAATAAATATGGTTGGTCATGGTCAAGCCTTAGAGTTATCCCTTGATCAGGATTTGGATTAGGCATAACAATATGAATGGGAGAGAGACCGTCGAGGGAATCGCTCATCTAACTAGTCTCGCATAGCCACCATGAAATGGTTGTAAACTTGGAGTCACCACTGATCATTTTAGGCTAGGTAGGATCGGATTCCTAGTAAAAATAATATTTTGAGTTATGAATCTTGAAACATTGATTTCAAGGTCTACAAAGTCTAGAGATTCATTGGTTGGGTTCAAGAGTTGGTTATGCACGGGGAAGGATTAACATCCTTACGACGCTCAAAATCAATACCTACTAACTATATTTCACTTTGGTCTTAATTAAATTAGTTCCATTTAGCCATTATTTGGATATAATTCCTTTTAATGCATGACGTTTTGTAAAAATAGATCCAGTTTTTCTTTTTCTTGTGAAAAAAATTAGCTCACCTAAGTGCCTCGGAGATGTGAGGAACATATGGAATTTTATGAATATAAAGTTCAGATTGAGTATTGAAAATTTTGATATTTCACACAAGCACTGGAGAGATACGAACATGAAACATTGCCTTGTAAATTTTATTGAAAAAATAAATTTTAAATATGAAAGCATTTTAATTACTATAAAAGGAAATGAGTTAGTGAGGCAAAAAATGTGAAATATAATAATATCATAAACAAAATGTAAAAAAGAGGGGCGATCGAAATGTATCTTATGCATGCTTTCGATTATTAAAGAATAATGAGATGACAATTTTAGAGTGCGGTCTAGATTTGATGGTAATTTAAAGAATGAAGATGGTTTTTATCAAAGTAGTCTAAGGCATTTTGAAGAGAGAAAATTTTGGGTGTTTTCAAGGCAAAACGAAGTTGGAGTATCTCATCGAAGAGGTGGAGTTAGAGTATCCCCAAAGATAGAGTTAGGAAAATATTTAGGAATAAAGAAAAATTTTGTATCTTTTTAGAAAAACAAGGTTGGAGTATCCCTTCAGAGTATTAGGGTTGGAGAATCCCCTCAGAGTATTGGGGTTGGAGTATTGCCAAAGTTAGAAAAACATTTAGGAACAAGGAGAAAATTTAAAATTTTTAATTAAAGATAGGGTTGGAGTATCCCCTTTGAGTAACAGAGTTGGAGTATTTCCATTAGCGAAAATTTTAATATGAAATCCTATTTCTTTGTATTTTAATCTTGATCTGAGTCAAAAGGGGTTAATGTTGTGGGGGAACCAATTGGACACATTTTGAGACATTCGAACGTCTCGATAAAAGGAGATTCAAAAATTAAGATAAAAATAGGAGATAACATCATGTCACTTTCCTTCTCAAATTTATTTCAAGCTTATTTGAAGGCTTTAGGCGGTGAATAAGGTATCATTAGAAAGATAACTTGATAAGGTTTAATGTAAAAATATTCCAAAAATTTTGGATGGTCACTTTCTAATCGGAATTAATTTTTGAAATTAAGTCTATATTAACACTGGCAGCACATGTAGGGGAAAAGACATGTTAAACTTTGAAAAATCATTTTGGGCTTATCTGAGATTGTTAAATTGTGAATAACACCATTCCAGAAACAGAATTTTGTAAACATTTTAGGAAAAATACTTAAAAATTTCACCAAAATCATTTGATAGGCCAAAATGGCCCAAAGAGATTGTTGCACATTGGTTCTA
This sequence comes from Adansonia grandidieri, assembly GCA_038382065.1. Lineage (NCBI taxonomy): Eukaryota > Viridiplantae > Streptophyta > Magnoliopsida > Malvales > Malvaceae > Adansonia > Adansonia grandidieri. The sequence continues at coordinate 12,926 of JBBYHK010295295.1, read as the reverse complement.
GGGGTTTCAGCCAATAAAAGTTTGAAAAATCATAACTCCCTCATCTGAGATGATTCAAGGGCCAATGAGACACCATCAGAAAGATACTTCGATGTCCTTTAAGAGAAAAATATTAGAAAAATTGAAAGAAATATTTTGTAGTTTGAAAATGATTTTCCAAATTTGTATTAAGTATTACCAGAGCAAAAACAAGGGGATTATTTAATATTTCAATTTTTGGAAGATAGACTCGGGTCTAGGACATCCGAACATCCATGACAGAGTAATGTAACATAAGCTTCACAAGTTTATTCCACAATCCTAGAGTAGTTTGGGATGATGAAACAACCTGTTAACCATGTTACTACAGGGAACATAAGACTCAAGATCAAGGTTTAATACTAAAAGGATTTCCTTTTTTAAAAAATGAACTTATTTCACCATGACTCCAGAGTTGAAATGTTGATTTACACCCAAGATTGGGAGACCAATTTGATGAAAGCATTAAGTCCATGCTACTCTTCATCTATTAGAGGCAGCATGAACCTAACGTAGGGATGTTTCTAAAAATCAGGTTTTAAGAAACAAGCAAGCATTTTGATGGAGATATCATGAGCAAAATGCCCCACATACAAAGATAAACATAGGCTAAACATGTAAACTTACAAAGATGACATTTTGACATGAAAATGGGCGACACATATGCAAAAAAATGACAAATAGGGTGCATAGAGATGATATGAACATGTTTGAACAAGGGAATGAATGCTGGAGTTGTCAAGACTACATTTTTATTTTATGAAACTCCTTAAAACACAAGAAAATGTTTGAACATACCTAAGATATGTTAAGGTGACCATGTAAATATGAAATGGGTATGTGAATATGGAAGGAACATGACAAAAGATGCATGAATAGAGGATGTCTAATGATGAAAATAAAGTATGGTAAGTTTATATATCCCACAACATCAAGGTGTCAAGAGGGTCATCAAAATCCTAAGACTACCACAACCAAGGCAACAATGATGCATGAGAACCTTAAGAGGGTCATGGCAGCATGAGGGGCTCACTAAAATAAAATGGATGATCAAAATAGAAAATGTATGGAACCAGGTAAAAAACATACCAACAAAAGCTTAAACCTTCCTCCTTTTTAGAAGAAGTGACTTTAAGCTTAGTTTTGTCCCTCATTTTGCTATTATTTAGCAAGAAAAACGCGAAATGAAGAAACTTTCTGATAATATGGTTCCTGGTGGGGTGTTTTGAGGATGAAAGTATATGAAAGGCTAAGTTTTTAAAGGTGTTTTCGTAGTTGTTTCAGAAAGATACGAGAATAGAGGTTGGTTGAGGGTGAAAGGTAATGGAATCGTGTTTTTGGAGAGTTTTTTGAGTTAAAGTTGCTAGAGGATTTGTGGGGATGGATGATGAGTTTTCTGAGATTACTAGAGAGATTTTTAATAGCTGAGATTTTTTTTTTTAGATAGCTGGGAGAGTCCTCTATTCAATGCTCAGCCACTGTTTTTAGAAGACAATGCAAGGGCATTTTTTTATTTTTCCCTTCTGCACCAGGGAACATCTCTAGCTACCATGCTCAGCTGACTCTCTTTTTATTGGTTCTACTAAGCTGTGCAAGGAAGTAGAAAACCTATGACAGCCTAAACTAGAGATATGCCTACCATACCCTCTTACACCTATATATCTTATGAAAGTGACCTTTGTTATTGATTATTTGGGCTCTAAAAATTTGTTTGAATCTGTTAATGAGCCCATAGTTAAGGTTTGTAATGATTTATGATAATTCCTTGTTGCAAAACATGTTTAAATTAGGTTTTTAAGGCTGAAAAGTGGCTTGAACTGGGCAAAAATGCCTCGGTGTATCGATACAAAACATGTTGTATTGATACACAAGGTACTTTTTACACCTTAGTAGCAATACAATGAGTTGTGTATCGATACTAAGAGCAAAAAATATTTCCAGTCTCGAGACTTAGACGCCTGTATCGATACTCCATGGATTTGTATCAACACTCATGCTTGTTATCGATACATTTTGCCAAAAATCACAACTTTGGCTATTGCCAAGGTTTGTATTGATACAAACATGCTAAGTATCGATACCACATTTCGAGTATCAATATTTAACCCTCTTATATCGGTACTATGCATGAAAATTCAAATTTTTGATGACGTAAAGCCTCGTATCAATATTCGTGCACTAATATAACTTGCACATACCTATGGCTTCTCGAGTTACCTCAACTTGGTCATAAACAATGGAAAATTGATCTATGTATTCATTTGAATGACCCTAGTGACACCATGAATAGTGGCCTTTGAAGCCTTATTTTTATATTTTTCTTTAATATGGTCCATAGGCATTTCAAACCTTCCCAAAAAAAAATTTTTTGCCTGGCGACATGGCACTCGACAGTCTCCTCCAGTTTTTATTTTTTTCTAAATTTAATCTTTTACCTAACTCCTAAGATGCCAGAAACTGGCCTAGAGAAAATGAGGCGTCTATAATTTTGTATCAATACACAAGGTAAATTTTGCCTCCTAATATCGATATAATGAAGCTAGTATCAATATCAAGAACAAAAACTGTTTTCAATCTTGAAACTTGAAGACCTATATCAATGCCAGAAAGGTTATATCAATATTTTTGCTTGTGTATTGATATATTTTGCCAAAAATCACAATTTTAGCTATTGCCAAGGTTGTATCTATACAAACACTCTTAGCGTCGATACCACACATTAGGTATTGATAGCAAACCTTCTCTTATCGATACTACAAGTGAAAATTTAAATTTTTAGCAATCTAAAACCTTCATATCCATACCTACATGCACTAATGTGACTTTCACATACCCTAAGCTCTTTGAACACCTTACCTTATTGAAAATAATGGGAAACTGACTCATGCTCATCCAAATGACTCCAAAGATGCTCTGGATAATGACCTTTGATGCCTTGGATGATGGCCCAGACAAAATGGGGTGTCTATAGCTACCCCATTTTGGCTGTTATTGAGTATTGAGAATAAGGCAAAGACAAATAGACACTATTTTATCCAAGGTGAAATGATGCCTCTTAAATGCCTACAAAAATGAGATTTTCTTAATGTTTTACTGTAATGAGTACAATATATTGGCGATGATTTTAATAAAGGTCTAAATAAGTTTTGTGGGATTTAACCTCTCTACTAGGTTATTAGGTTTTCTTAAGTTTGACCTCCTTAGATAAGTGCCAATTAGTGTGGATTTCAACTCCACTGGCACCCAAATCTCTGTGGATAGACTTGATTAGTGCCTAGTTCTTTGTGGATAAATTTGACTAGTGCCGAGCTCTTTGTGAACAGATCAATTAGTGCCTGGCACTTTATAGATAGACCTGACTAGCACCCAGCTCTTTGTAGATTAACTTAATTGGTGCCAACTTTTTGTGGAAAAACTCAATTAATGCCAGCTCTTTATGGATAGAATTAATAGGCATCCAATTTATGGTGACTTGATTAGTGCCGAGCACTTTGTGGATAGATTCACTAGATGTCTAGCTCTTTATGGACAGAAAGGAAAGAATGTGTCCAACTTTTTGTGGACTAAGCAGAAAAAGGGTATGTAACTCTTTATGGACTAAAAAGGCATCCAACTATTTATGGACTAAAAGGAAAAAAGGCATCTAGCTCTTTATGGATTAAAAGGAAAAAAGTGTCTAGCTTTTTATGAACTAAAAGGGAAAAGCTGTCTAGCTCTTCATGGACTAAAAGGAAAAAAAAGCATCCAGCTCTTTATGGCCTGAAAGGGAAAAGGCAACTAGCTCTTTATGGACTAAAAAGGAAAAGGCATCCAACTCTTTGTGGACTAAACAATTTAAGTACCTTTCTTAGATGGTTTTTCAATTTATGAGATTATGAGGTTAAGGATTCTTGCCTAGAGCCTTTTAAGGTTTTTCAAAAACAAGAATTTGTACATATGGTTCTTTGCTAGTTTGACTTTTTTTAGTAGGATTTTGTACCTGAAGAATATTCCATAAGTTTGATAGGGTGGCTTTTAGCCCCATAATTCACTAATCTCGTTCTAGATTTTTAGAGACTTTGAATGTTAAGGTTGTTTTAACAAGGTATAGATGACCCATGATCGTGAAAGAAAGGTCTTGAGCTTATATGATTCATGTTTAGGGACGTTTTTGTTAAGTTTGCTGGCAAGTTTAGAGGACTTATCCCATTAATTCTAATTCATAGAGTGTTTTTAGTGGTTCAAGTAGACTAATATGAATTTTAGTTGTCTTCATAACAAGTGGAAAAGGATTTTTACCTATTACTTTTAGGCTGGTGTTTATTAGGAAAAAGGTTTCGAGCATATTTTCAAGGTGTGAGGGTCTAAGGGTAAAACAAATTGTGGTTCCAAGATTCATTCTTGATCTTTGACATAGAACAAAATTCCTATAAAGTTTTCATCTTTCAAAATAATGCCAGGAAAGCTATTATCATTTTCATTCATTTATTAAGTATTATCAATTAAATGGTACGCATGATGCAACATAGCATGCAGAGTTACAAAAGGACTTTTTGAAGAATCAAGTTATTATATTTCCTTTAAAAGAAAGAGGGTACAAGTTATGACAAACTCTGAGATCATTAAAGATTTTGAGATACAAAAGAGTATGAAGCCTCTGATGTTGACAACACGAATCTTTTAATGAATGTTTTTGGAGACTTTTCTCAAGTAGTCAATCCTTACAGTGTTGGCTTAGTCATGAGGAGATTTTTCAAATTACCCTTGGGTAAGATGGTTGCCTCGAGGTTGGGTGGACACTGTTTTTCTTCTAGTGTGGTGAGAACGGGATTTAGTAGAGTAGGTCTACGCAGAATAAATGGATTAAGTTATGATCTGGTATTCTGATCACAGTTCTGATTGTTGGTTAAATTAGTATTGGTCAAGATTGGTGATAGTATGGCTTGATTAGGTTTGGGTAAGGGAGAGTTTGGTCACATAAACTGCCCTTTTGGGTTTTTAACTTAAGCTAGTTTGTTTTCTTAGATGCCCTCTTGGGCTTTTATTATGGGTTCATTCTTTATTTTTTGCTTTTTTTATATTTTTTTTGTTTTTACTTTTATTTCTTTTTAAAAAGAATAGGGCACCTTTTATGGTTTTCATCTTGGAACATTTTAAGGCATAATATTTCTTCACATAATTAGAATTTATAGGAATGGGCAAATCACTATTGTCCATCTCAATTAAGATTAGGGCTCCTCTAGAAAATATGCGCTTTACTAGGTATGGCACTCCCAATTTGGAGTCCATTTCCTTGGGCATCTTTATGAATCAGGAGGATTTGTTTGAGTACTCAATCACCTTCTTAGAACTGGTGAAGATAGATCCTTTTATTATGGGCTCTCATCATACGCTTTGAATACAACTTCATGTGACAAATGGCTTTCATTCCATCAAGACTCTAAGTAAGGGATCTCGACCTCAACAGGTAGAACAACCTTTATTTCATAAACCAAGGAAAATGAGGTAGCACCCATAAAAGTTTGAACTACTATACAGTACGCTTGCAGTGCAAAAGGTAACTTTTTAGCCAACCTTTATTTTTGACTATCTTTTTGATATTCTTATTGGATGCTTCAACTGCCTCGTTCATTTTTGGGCAGAATAAGACAAAATTATGATGTTGGATCTTAAACAAAGAGTATATTGTTTGCATCATTTTCATTTTCAAGTTGCATACATTATCTGTGATGATTTTCAGAAGATTATATATGCAGATGATGTCTCGTTTCATAAATTTGCATAACAAATTTGGTAATATGGGCATAAAAAGTCATTTCTACCCACTTGGTGAAATAATCAATATTGAATAGGATAAATCGGTGTCCGTTAGAAGCCTTGGGGTTGATCAATCCGATAATGCCTATGCCCTACATAGAAAAAGGCCATAGGGCTATCATAACATCTAGAGGTAATGGCAAAACATGGATTTTGTTCATGTAGATTTGGCATTTATAGCATTTTCGAGCATGGTCAATGCCATCCTTTTCAAGGGTTAACTAATAATAGCCCTATCAAATGACTTATTTCACCATTCGGTGTCCATTGGCAAGCATACCGCAAATTCCTCCATGGATTTCTTTAAGATTTCTTTTAGATTCAAGGCATCCACCACCAGAGTGTACTTGATCCCAACCTTTCTTGTATAAAATTACACCATCCAGAATAAAGCTCGCAACTTTTCTTTCAATGGTTCTCTTGTCAGTTTTGGTAGCATATTTGGGGTACTAATGATCTTTAATGTACATAAGAATATTATGGTACCACGATAGCCTATCCCTTTCTTCCTCTATGCTATGGCAACGGGTCAAAGTTTCATAAATACTCATTTAAATAAGCATAACCTCTGACTTTCGATTTACTCTGAACATGAAAGCTAAGGCTGCTAGAGCATCAGCTATTAGGTTTTTATCTCCAAGCAAATGTTGGAAGTTGATTTCATCAAAATTTTATTTTAGCTCAAAGATTAACTTCTCGTATTAGGCTAGCTTAGCATCCTAAATTTCCTACTTTTCTTGCAACTGATTGATTACTAGGGTCAAATAGTTAAACACTTGTAGAGTTTTGATACCTTTGTTGATGGCGGCTCGGAGTCCTATGATGCATGCTTCATATTCAGCTATATTATTGGTACGATCAAAGTTCAAGCTAGCATTGACAGGTTAGTAGTTTCCATCAAGTGAGATAAGAATTGCCTTGATTTCATGCCCCCAATGCATTTAATGCTTCATCAAAATACATTATCCAAGATGAATTGCAATTAAAAGTGTCTTTTACCTTAGATGTGCATATTAGGTCTTCATTAGAAAATACAAAGTTCAAAGGTTGATAGTTATTTATTGCCTAACTTGTAAGAAATCTGCTATTATGTTACCCTTGATGGCTTTCTAATTTGCATACATAATGTCGTATTCAAAGAGCAAGACTTGCTACCTTGCTAATCTTCTTAACAAGGCAAGGGCCTTGCATAAATATTTATGGGATCGAGTTTGGCAATCAGCCACACAATATCGTATAACATGTATTGCCTTAACATCTCTACTATCTAAGCCAAAGCACAACATAGCTTCTCTACTATTGAATAGTTATTTTCACACTGCATGAACTTCTTGCTCAGAAAGTAGATAGCTTGCGCCTTCTTACCCAATTCATCATTTAGACCTAATACACAGCCCATAGACTTATCAAAAATTGATAGATACAGGATTAAAGGTTAACCAGGCACTAGTGGCATAAGTACTGGCAGGTTTAAAAGGTGGTGTTTGACTTTATCAAAGGCTTCCTAGAATTCTTCATTCCATTCTTCAAGATTTTGTTTTCAAAATAGTCGAAAGATCATATCACATTTATCGGTTAGCTGGGATATAAATCATGCTATGTCATTCAACCTTCCCAAAAAACTCTTCATTTCTTTTCAGATTTAAGGAGGTGGCAGGTTTTGAATGGCCTTGACTTTGTCGGGATCGACTTTTATTCCTTTTTCACTCATAATAAAGCTTAATAACTTGCTGAATATGACACCGAATATGCATTTGGTGGGATTTAGCTTAAACTGGTATTTGTGAAGCCGTTTTGAAAAGTTTCCACAGATTGGCTATGTGTTCACTGTTCTTTGGTGGTTTAGCGATCATATCGTCCATATGGACCTCTATTTCTTTGTGCATGAGTTCATTGAATAATGTTACCATTGCCCTTTGATAAGTTATCCCATCATTCTTAAGCCTAAAGGGCATTATTGTATAGCAAAAAGTGCCCCACACGATCGTGAAGGCGGTTTTGTCCATATTCTCAAATGCCATTTTAATCTGGTTGTAGCCTGAAAATATGTCTATGAAGGAAAATAGTGCGTTTTTATGGTGTTGTCTATTAGGATGTTGATGTGAGGCAAAGAGAAATTATATTCTAGGTTGGCTCGATTCAGGTCCTTATAGTTTACACATATCCACAACTTGCCATCATTCTTAGGAACCGATACTAGCTGCCCATTCAGGATATTTAGCTACTTCAAGAAATCTTGCCTTAAATTGCTTCTTTACTTCCTCTTTGATGTTTAAAAGCATCTCCAATTTTATCCTTCAAAGCATTTGTTGTAAGGGCTTCATTAAGCTTTGAAGGGAATTTTATGGACCACTATGTTGGTGTCTAGTCCAAGCATGCTTTGGTAAGACCAGGCAAACACATCCCGATATTCTTAGAGAAGGTTTATCAATTCAATTTGACTTAATCAATTTATGGAGGTTCTAACCTCGATATACTTTTTTCCTCAATTCCTAAGTTTATGGTTTCAATGGTTTTTTCACAAGGTAATATCTATTTTTCTTTTTATTCAATTGACCTAGTAGGTTTGGGGGTGCAAGGTGTTGTTTAGAATCCCCTTTGGTCCCAACCTCGCTGGCACAGATTCGTTGTTCAAAATTGAATTCTAGAATCTTAATATGAATTTTCTTGTCACTTTTATCTAGGTATCCAAAATATGGAAAAAAAGCAATATAAGCAAAAAAATATGTAAAGGAAGGTCTAAAAGTTGGCAAGAACTATGGAAATGGACACAAAAGATGAAATGCAAAATGCTTAGTCATTTTCATTAATAATACTTAATAAAAAGATGACTATACAAAGGATCTTACGATGCTTTTGGGTGAAACCATATAGGTTTAGTTCAAAACATTACTTTGAAACAGACTTGAATAATATAAGAATCTTGGTTTCAATCTAACACTCGGTACAAATCCTAGTGGGGATAGACTAGTCTCTCAGTCTATCGATGATGTCCCTAGCTCATCGATTGCATTAATGGATAAATCCCCAAACAATTTGTTAAATATGAGCATAACATTGGCAAAATCGATATTCAAATGTCACCCCAAACAAAAACTTTCCCAAAGTAGTGGAAATATCATTGATTCATGTCCCATGTCTTGTCCCAACAGACATGCCATCATTTTCTTACAATTTTTTTGAGGTTTCTTTCTATTATGCATTGAGCTTGAACCTCAACCCTCTTTTGTCAATTTGGTTGATTACTTTCAAGGCTCTGGCAATCCCTGGAGATGTTTTACAAGTCTCTTTCTGACCAGAGCACCTTTACTGATGATTAACTTTAGACCTATATGAGTACTCCTCAATAGGTGAAGCTCAACCATTAGCAACCCCTCCTTGGCATAAGTGGCATTGACAAACTTAAAGGACATAAACAAAGATTCCAAAACATCCTTATTAGGTTCAATATATAAGGCATCATTTGAGGTAGAAATAATGATGTCTTTTTCTTCTCTGATGTTGACAACGTTGTTTTCAACAATGAATTTCAAATTTTGATGCAATAATGATGGCACTACCCCCGCAAAGTGAATCCAAAACCTTTTCAATAGGTAGTCATACGATAGAGCAATGTCTATCACATGGAAGTCTACTTCATAAGTGCATAGGCCAATTTGGAGAGGATTGGTGATGTTTCCCCTGATGTTTGTTCAAGTTACATCAAATGCTTGCACAACTATATGACTATTCTTAATATGATATGCATAAACGAAGAGCTTGTTCAAGCATAATACAAGCATTACATTTACAGCTGTCATGTTATTAATGAGCACCTTGGGCAACACGCTGCCTTTGTAGTATATGGTGATGTTGATGGGCTTTGTAGTTTCCCTCTTCTTCCAGAGGGATTTCATCATCACTAAAAATATATCATTGTCAATGGTGATGTTGCTTATTACGCAATCCGATTGGCCTATCAGGATCTTGGGAGGGACATATGCCTTATTCAGGACCTTAAGGAAAGCATTTATGTCAGCTTTGGAGTTCAATAGCTATGACAACATATCTATCTTGGTTGATTACTTGTTGAACTGATTGACTATGTTGTATTTGCTGCGCTTGATGAGCTTAAGGAATTCCATAGCTTTATTCTCACTTACTGGCTCCTTGACAACTATTGGATTTGATTCTTTGGTTGCAGAAGTTAGTGCTTGAGGGATAAGAATGTGCTTTTTTTGCTAAGTTTCACTTCTTGATGCAGCTAAGGCATAACGTCTACCACTTTGAGTTAGATGCCTGACCCTGAGAATTTAACATTTGCTACTACTTGGCTAGATTCTCTAGTGATTAGAGTTTTGCTTTCATATTCCTAGGGAACTGCCTTATTGTCTTTATAAAGGAAAGGGTATGAAAGTTGAATAATCATCTTCAGTAGGGGCTGAATAGGGGAAGCTTTGATACTTGGTCAGTTGTTAAAGAGGACAAATGGCCTTCCAACCCTGTAGGGAGGACTGTTCTTGTCCCTTTCTGTGGTGTTGATGGATGGTATTGCTTTTGCTGACTTGGTATGTGAGGCTTGCTTTTTATCGTAGAATTTGATACTACCTTTATTTATCATCCTTTGAACCATAGAGTGGAACTCTTTTCACATTTGAAAAGTGCAATCATAAATGGTATAGAAATCATAAAAAATTAGCTCCTTCTTTTGTCCTTTCAACCTTGTTAACCAATTCAACTTGTCCTAGGATTGGCCAAACCAAATTCATTAATGTCCCTAACTTCCTCTATTCTCTTTACGATCTCGTAGTCATTTTCAACACTCATTCCATTTGCTCTGATTTAGTATGAGCTTACGGTAAGCTAGCTCTAATATTGGATTTTGACCATTGTTCAACCTCGACCTTTTTTTCTCTTTTTCCCTTGAAGGTATCTCTTTTGTCTGAGTCACTTTGCATGGCTTTATCAATCATTCCACATAATACGACTACATCTGTGAAATTCTTAAGGATGCCTTTTACTACCTTCTCATAATAAACTGCTTGTAATGTGTCGATGAATCTAACAGTCATCTCTTTCTCTGTCAACAAAGGTTAAATCTAGGTGGCCTCTTCTATCCACCTTAGAGCATACTACTTGAAGCTTTTATCAGCTCTATTTTCCATGCCCATGAAAGAAAGACAATTTGAAACCCAGTCGATGGTAGCTCTCTCCTCATCAATGGCATCAATAGATAGACTAATGTATTCATCCCACCCTTCACAAAAGTTTATCTTGGACTGATCCATCATCCCTTGGAGCATTTTTAGGAAAAGTGTGTAGTGTTGCAAAATATTGCCCCGATCACAGTGGCCGTAAAGTGGTAAGCGGTTTCTTTATTCTGGTTTTTGACATCCAACAAATTCCAGCCTTCATAAAAGCTTCCCATACTTTGTTCATTAGTGTCTTGACTTCTCTAATGCTTCTTTTAACCTAGCAACTTTTCTCGTCAATCACTACATTCATTTTTTTTACCTTGATCACACCCTTTTCTAGCAAGCCCTACATTTTTCTCTTGAACATAGTGCAATTTTGATAGAATATCCTTGTGCCTCAGCATGGCACTTACAATAGGCGTTCCTATCATACCATTTAGCATATTGAAGGTTTATAAACACCAAGGCCATAAGCTGACCCATTAATAAGCAGGAGCAAATCTCTTTGTAGGAGTAAGGAAGTGGTTCAAAATGTTCCCTTTCCTGGGGTGCTTATTGATTATTTAGAGCTCTTGCACTATTTGCATTATGGGGTTATGCCACTTCGAGCTATGATTTGAACAAGATTTTGCACAAACTCATTGCTCGAGCGATCTAAAAGGAAAGCGATCTGAACAGAATGGACTAGTTATGCATAAGTAAATAAGGGTTAAAACCCAGATACAACATGTTTGGGAAATACATTCCCTGTGTCGAATATGGATTCCGAGTGAACTTAGTAGGACCTTCACTAACAGCATTCACCTCTTTTTCTTTACCCTTGGTCATTGACTTTTTGGTCAAGCTAGATGACTCTCCTCTTGATATCTTACTATTTTTTTATGGCATTATCAATCATCTCCATGATATAACCATGTCGACAAAGTTCTTCATAGCGTTTCCTATTAGTTTCTCGTAATAGGGATTTTAAAGGGTGTTGATAAACATGATGGTTATTTCTTTCTCGATCAAAGAAAGGTGAACTTAAGCAGCACTTTCTTTTTATCTCTAAACATATTTCTTGAAGCTCTTAGAGGATTTTTTTTTTCAATGTTCATGATAGAAAGACAATTTGAGGCCTATAGACACCTTATTTTATACGGGCTAATTTTTAGTAGTCTAGAGCATGGACTTAAGAGGGGGCGATGATAGTGTCGCCCGGCAAAAAAGCATTTTGACAAGGTCAAAGAGGCCTAGGGATCATATCAAATGTAAATGCAAAGATGTGGCATCAAATGACATAGTTCAAGGTATCCAGGGATGAAAGATATGAGAAAATTCATAATTTTAGCTGAATGTATCGATACATGGTTCTCATGTATCGATACAATGCTCCAACGTGCCAAAAATTTGAAATATCCCTATTTGTATCGATACAACATGTAGATGTATCGATATATGAGCCTCTATATCGATACAGGACCTCATGTACCGACACTAGGCCATGTGAAGATCAAAACATGCATTCTGTAAAGAAATGTATCGATACATATCAATATGTATCGATACAATGATCATTGTATCGATACAATGTTCATTGTATCGATACCATCAAGGTTTTTGGACCAAATGTATCGATACATTATGCAATGTATCGATACATGCAGGCCATTTTCACGGTCCGGGCATTTTTGACTCATCCACCATTGATCCAAAACTCGATTTTAACTCATTTCTTTGCATCAAGAAAGATTAAAACACATATCAAATTATGAATTTAGACTTTTGAATTAATCATAACATTTTTTTGAAGTCTAAATTGGATCAAAAAAGATCAACATCACATGATCACCCTACTCCCTAGCTTGTTAACCAATATCATCATCAGCCACCCTATTTGCTGGAAAAGCATTTCAGCATTTAAATCAGCCACCCTATGCCCATCACATTGGCAGCAAG
>JBBYHK010294639.1:2013-17141 GCA_038382065.1 Adansonia grandidieri | reverse complement strand
TTTTATTTCATAACATATATGTTAATTCCATTTAATTTAATAACTGTCTATGTGGACACCCTATTTTGTCTGAGCCAACATTCAAGGAATTAGAGGTCCTTGTTTGAGGCACCATTAGGGTTATTCGGATGATCATGGATCGGTTTCTCATCATTTTTTACTTAGGTAAGAGGTTTTAAAAGTCAAAGGTGTATAAATATCATATTTTTGCATGTAGGTATCAATATACGACCTTTATGTATCTATACAGGGCATTCACATCATCGAAATCCAAAATCTCATAGGTTTTATCAATACAAATGGGGCTTGTATTGATGCGCTTGCTTAATGTATCCATACATCAGTCAAATGTATCGATACAAAGGATTGGCAGCAATTAAAATTTAATTTTTAGACAAAAAGTATTGATACATTCGGGAAATGTATCAAGACAATCTTCATTTTATCGATATATTCATTGATACAATATGCAATGTATCAATACATCTAGGCAAAACTGCCTGGTTCGTGGCATTTTTAGCTCTTGCATCCCAGGTCAAAATTTTGATTTAGCCACATATTTGGCAACAAAAATCATCTAAATTTGTGCTAGGCCTTATCATTGGACTTAGGATTGGACTTAATTGGTTTTTAAGGCCTAAAACAACTAGGAAATGGGACATTTTCATGAAATGCATAGCTTGTTTACTGGTAAGATTGGACTTTCCCCATTTGCAGGTTGCATGAAGTAATCTACTCTACCACCATGGTTGCCAGAACTAATGGAAACAAAGACAACTGAGCATAGTATCTGAAGATGTCTCCATGGTACTTGAAGAAACTCCCATAGTGCCCTCATTTTTAGGTCCTAGACTTTTAGTGAGCCTTTGATTACAAATAAGAAAACTTTCGTTTAGCAAGGGGACTTTCTCCATGCACAAACAATCATAGACCATCATACTCAAAAACACTCTCAATTTTCATAACTTTTCTATCAACCCTCTAAAACCTCTCCAAAGCTTTTATTTCCTACTTCTTTTCATCACCAAACTCTTTTCCATTCATAGTGGTACTTAAGGGCTCATCTTTGCTGCTCTTTCTTGCTCATCTATAGCAAGTAAAAGAAAGAAAAGTGAGCCAAAAAACTAGAAACATAGAAAAACCAAACAACACAAAATTACAGCTTTGAGTAGACAAGGGAGAAATGAGTTTTACAAGCTTTGTTGGTAAATTTTCTACACCTTGCTCTTTATTTCTTTGCATGTGCACATATCTCATGCTAATTTGCCTAGTCAATCCTCATGAAACCATGGCCTTCATAGGAAAGTATGCATCTTTGAGTTTGTTTTGATAATATTTTAAGTTTATTATGCCTTGATGTTGCTTGAGTGCTTTAAAACTCATATGTTTATTAGCTCATCTTAGAACAACCATGTTTCATTGATTTTTAGTATTCTTTACTATTATTCATGGATAATACTTGATGATACATTGCTATTTTAGGATGTTTTTCTGTTCTAGTGAACTTGATGTTGTTTTTTGTGTTGGCTTGATGGCAAAAAAATCATGTCTAGGTGTTGTAAAACTTTGCCACCACTTGCTTCATGCCATAGAAGCATTACTTCACATGCACATACCATCTTTTATGTTAACATGAGCATGCTCGTAACTATTCATGCATTTTTTTTTTTTGGCATTTCTTGCATTTTGTCATATAGTATATATGATAAAAATATTTCCTTATTATTGCTTCAGCTTATATTTGTCATAGATGTCATGTTTATATGCCTAATTTGATTACAAGGGCTTCTTGATGCCATTTGTAGTGTTTATTTGTGTTTCCAAGAAAACCCCAAGTCTATGTCACCTCCAATAAATGAAAATTAACATGGATTTGATGTTTTCACTAATTAGTCTTCAAGTCTTAGGGAAAAATTAGTCTTTTCATATACGGATTCACGGTCAAATGAGGTTAAACCTTTAATTTTTCAAAATAGAATAGCCGTTTTACTTGTTTTAAGATGTTTATGTCTTGACTGTGAAGTCTTATACCCCTTGCTAATGATTTGCTTCATGGGCTACTCTATTGTCCCAAACTACTCTGAGAATGTATAAATGAGCTTGTGAATCCACTTTCATTGTCCCTCTTTGTTATGAACATTCAGATGTCCATAAGCAAAGCATAGTCCTAGAAAACCCGAAAACCAAAAAAGCTCATTTACTTTGCCCTGGCAATACTATAGTTAAGACTTGGAAAATCATTTTCAAGCTCTAAAACATTTTTCTATAATTTCTTGACATTTTCTCTAAAAAGGCATTGAAATACCTTTCCAATGGTATCTCATTTGCCCTCATATCATTTCGGATAAGGGAGTTATGATTTTTTGAATCTTTGCTCTTTAGAAACACTATAATTAGCAATTTACATTCTGCTCGGGCTATTTTGTTCCATTAGATTTTTTTTACTTTTAAAATATTTTTCCTAAAAGTTTCATGGAATTTCCTTTCCAAAAAGGTATCATTTATGATATAATGATCTCAAACGAATCCGAGGTGATTTTTCAAACTTCGTTACACCTTTTCCTTTGCACATGTTGCTAGTGCTAAAGTAAACTCAAATTTAAAAATTAATTCTACCTAGGAAGCAATTTTTTAAGATTTTTGGGATATTTTTATGTTAATCTTCATCATGTTACCTTTCCAACGACATCTCATTTACCACTTAAAGCCTTCAAATGAATCCGAAATAAATTTGGAAAGGGCAATAGCCTGATGCTATCTCCCATTCTTAGACTTGAAAATTAGATGAATTTTCCCAATCTACTTTTTGAGTCATCCGAATGCCTTGAAATGCATCCGATTAATTCCTGTTGGGGCTCTGTGTCACAAAACAAGTCCCATGAGTCTCAGATCAAAGGCAGACATAAAGTTTAATTTTATCTCTTATTTGAATTATTGACTTTAATTTTAAAATACATATTTTTATTAAAGAATATTCTTTTTTCTCCAAAATTACTAAAATTTTCTAGATACTCTAACCCTACTTTTATAAACTTCATTTAAGTTTCAAAATCACTAAAATCTTCACCATTAAGGATACTCTAACCCATATTCTGAGGGATACTCCAACTTGCTTTTTATTCAAAAATTTGAATTTTTTTTCTCCCGAACCTCCCTAGGTATTTTAATCAAAACCTTTTTTTTCACACCTCAAGTGACCACCAAGTCCAAATACGTCTTAAAATTTTCATCTCAATTATTCCTCAATAATCAAGGAAAATTACGAGATACATTCCCATTGCCCCTCTTTTTCACGCTTTTGTGTGTTTATTTTTGTGCAATATTATTATATTCTTTTTCGTCTTACTGACACATTTCTCTTTGTGGTGTCTCTTGTGCATTGATATTTCCAAATTGCTTTCAAAATTTATAAGGCAATATTCTATGTCAGTATCTCTCTAGTGCTTAACACGAAATATCCAATTTTCAAAATTAAATTAGGAGATCATCTTCGTCTAAAATCTCTATATCCCCAAATCTCCAAGGCGCATACGAGATTCAAATCTACTTTAAACCTGAATTTAAAATTTTTTCATAAAATTCATGGATTAAAAGGGGATTATGTCAAAATAATGACAAGTCAAAATCCGAAAAACAAATGCCAGTGTAAAACATGGCTAGCAGGTATCGATTTCGGGTGTCGTGGGGGTGTTAATCATTTCTCGTAAATAACCGACTCCAAACTTAACTGACAAATCTCTAATCTCATAGACCTTGAAATTGATTTTTGAGTTTCATAACTTGGAATATCATTTTTAATAGGAATTTGATCAAACCTAGCATAAATGATCAGTGGCGACTCCAAGTCTTGGGCCATTCTGTAGTGGCTATCTAAGACCAGTTGGATGAGCAATTTGTCTAATAATCTTCCCCCTACTTTCATCTTATCATGCCTAATCCAAACCCCAATCAAAAGATATCCAAAAGGCACATTCTTTTGAGTCACACGTATCACTATCTGAGAGATTCGGGTTATGCAGAGAGCATATCGTGACAATTTATTTTCTTTATAAACATGAGTTAGTACTATAATTATGCACTTATATGTCAATTCATTCATTCTTAATACTTGGACAATTTGACATATTGTTGGAACTTATAACTATGAATTTGGGTCCGTTGGATTTCCTGTGTTAAACATTAAATATCGCCCTTTTCCTATATGACCAAGTACCTTCCTCATGTTTGAGCGTATTCACTATTGCTTAGTGTTTCTCTCCTTAAGCATAATTTCTATTCGGGAAAATAACGGTTATTGAGTTACGACAGCTATCCTCCTTCCCCTCTCTCATTTGTCATTCTCCTAACGTTTTAGCATGGAAGAAATCATCCATGATGCCTCCCCTTATAGTTTCCACCACAACATCAGTTTCACAGGAAAGATGACTATTTTACCGTAGGACATGCGAAGGGATATGTGTCATGGTTCCCCTTCAATAAATATTACAACAATTTCAACTATTTCCCGACTTCCTCTGTGTCGCCTTTTCCTTATTCTGCCTTCTAGCAAGATTGTTATCTTCCTTCTGTTTATGAAGTTGTAGCCAAAACTACAATCGTTGGTAGCACAGATGATTTATTTCATGCACTGATTTAAAGAACATGCTCGCAGCTTAAGAAAGGATGACTCTCAGCAAGCTTGCTTTTTCTCAATCTCCATTCTATTTCCTACAAGGGACGATCCTTAGCACGGTACTTAGCAATTGCAAAATAGGGTAGTTCGGATATTAGAAGCTGCTTGATTTTAGTGAAGAATGACTTTTTTCCCATTTAACACATTAAAATCCAACGGACCTAAATTTATAGACATAAGCTGTGGCAAAACGTGCAAATTTTCTTTGGGCACAATAGACACATGTGCATCCATTTAATGAATTGCTTTTTGCCTTCTACTTTTCCTGTCATCTAAGTTGCATTATCAAAGATTTTGACTCATGTTTAAATAAACAAATACATATTAAATCATTTGGAATTGCAAGGAAATGTTATAACTCATAATATACAATCGAGCCCGCAGAAGCTTCGAAAAGGAAAGGCTCTTAAGCCGGTTATATCAAAAGGTATCACCTATATGGAACATGCATATTAGTACAAACATTTTTTGTCTCTAGTACTTCTTCTCTACCATGCTACCGACGTATTAATGGCCCATTAATTTATCAAATGGCATCTACGGACACTAACACAGAATTTTGAGCCTGAAATTCCAAGCTTCAATATATCCTTCAAATTTATAGTAGTCACATGAATTTTTAGGAATCTAATTATTTATCTATTTATGGTTCTATTTCTATGCACGGACTATATGTACATACCACATCATTTGTTTTTTGATAGTGAAGGGAATTAGCTTCTGTAACTCATAGGACAATACCATGAATGACATTTCTTTCTCATTCAATAAAATATTCTTCTTAAATGCAAATGATCGTTGTCGATCACTAAAATTGAGAATAAAAAAAACCAAATCCTTAGTGTCATTGTATTTAGTCATTTATAATGTAGCTACCATTGCATCTACTCATGTGTAAACTGGGTCATTTAAATGATTTGTCTTAGCTTGTTTGGCAAACGATTTCATACAACAATAGACATGGATTGTTCATATAAGCACAAAATCCTATGTGCATAGTTCTACTTACAACAAACATATACAGGCATATAAAAGCTGCAAACACGAATGGACAAATATAGGATTATAGTCGCAAAAAATATAACTTCCCTAAACTTATCTTACTCCTACATACATATACATGACTTGTATACCCAATATGGATTTGCACGACATCAACATACAACCCTTGTTGACAATGTGCACAAAAATACAAAATTAGACTTCCACTATATTTGCCCAAGGTCTACAAACTCTAACCAACATATGAAAGCAACAACCAATATAAATGACTCAGTTTCCATGTAATATATAGTTGTAGCAAAAAATTCATAGTTATAGTATCAAACTCATTCAGCCTGCGGCAACACTTTCTCATATAAAGGCTAGATTTGGGGATCTAATGAAGCATGATTGTGGATAACTTGTGAACATTTTGAACATCGTATAGGTCATTTCTTGTGAATTTTGATTCGATTCACTTAACTTTTGGCCTATCCGATGGTCTCTTTGTCATAAGTGGCTTTAAGGATAAATGACCTTTATCCTTATCTGATGGAGGCATATGTGGTAGATTATGAGTTTTAACCGGAGGCATAGTGAGTGCAGAAATGAACTCATGTGTAACAGATTTATAGCAATCCTCAAATGGATATATATATATATATATATATATCTCCATGTTTTGTGTCAATGAGGACACATGCATGAAGGCAATCCACTTATTTATGATGCTCAGTAGGTGCCTTCTTGATTAGCGAAGTCCACGACAACAGTTTCCCCACTTAACTCACCTTTGCCTTGAAATCATTGTAAAGAGACACAGTGAAGTATTTGCATCTACTTATGTTCTCCAATAATTTGTAATCCTCATTTTGCCCTGCTCCATTCTTTTAGTTCCTTATATTTGATTCTAATTTGTAATTTTTTTGTGGAACTTTTTTCCTATGCTCGTTGATGAGGTTTATTATGTTGTGCCTCCTTTTTTTCACTAATCACGCATTGAAGGACATAGCAACGTTTGTTGTTATGTGGTCCAACGACACTGCCGACCTTCGATGACAACCAATGTTTTGATTAATTGTTTACCACCCATTCAGCTAGTTCTTTTCTATAGATGGCCAAATTATTCATTGCAATGTCGTAACCCGTTTCTAGTCTAGCATACACCACCACGTCCAAAAAATTCAACACTTGGTCCTTCACATTTTCCTTCCTGGCATCACTTTGTTAACTTCAAAATTGAAGTTTTCCTTTAATAGTATTATGCGTGGGAGGTTGTGTTGTACATCTCACCTACGGCAGTTATGATAGTTTGGTGCATATCGAAAATTATGGTTACGGATACATCTCTAGTAACATTGGAATTCAAATTTCCCAAAAACTACATCCAATTGTCTAAACTCTCAAAGCTGACTACTGCAAATGTCAAAGGGAAAAGCTGATTATTTGCATCAAGTGGTAGCGATCAATAAAAACCCCTCCTCGACTGCCGTTTAGAAAATTGACAATGCTGTATCCATACACTATAAATAATTAGTTAAAATGCCTTTCCGTATCATACATGTATATTGGCATGCTTTGAGCGTCTGCATCCTTAATTTGTTTACACACCGATGGACTCATTTGTAGGAGTCCTAGGCCTTTCTATGCAACATCTTCATGGATTGCTCTTTGCATAACCACACCTGTTTGTATGTCATTCAAATTCCACAATCAGCTTCAAATGTTGTCCGAATTTTGATGTGGACTAGTGTTCAGTTGCAAATTTAATTTCTCTGTTACAATGACAGCAGCAAAGTTAGACTTTAGATGAGGTTTTCCATCAATCATATCTTACGCATTGTGGTTGTATTGATCTATGAAGGTACTGATAAGCATAAACTGTATGAACCCATCCTATACATTATTAAATGCCAAAGATAGCCCTTTGCCTTACAGTCGGCGCTTATGAATGACTTGCTGTTCTTCTTGAACTTATATGCAAATTTATTTGCAAAAATATCATGATAAATCGCAAGCCTCGAAGCAAGTGTATCTTGGAATGTTTGACCACCGCCTATGATATGATCTTTCCAAATTCGCTGACAAATCGATCTTTGGTTGACGTAGTACATTGTACAGATAATGTTGAACTACAATCCCTTGCACATGTAGTGGAGGAATCAGTGTTACGATCCCCTTGAACACTGTTCACACTCATGCCTTCATTGTCTGCAGGTCCACTAAAAGTGATGTGTACAATAAAAAATAAGTAGTTAATACCCTAATGTGCAATGATGGTTAATTCACGAAAATATGCAGAAAATTTCATACTCACCCTAAGTACAAGACGTTAACGGGTTGAACCATTGTACAGGTTTTGCCTTTGGATGGGAGTTGTCATGGTCCAATATATACAAATTACACTTCCTGTCACTAAACTCAACCAAAATCTTTTAAACCAGCATCATTGACCAAATCTATGAGCAAATTTGGGTCAAACTCCAATGTATATCTAAATATATGATGGTCAATGTTATTTGCAAGTTTATCCTTAATCCGTCTGCATAATGTTTCGAGAGTAGTGTTCTCATCAATCAACACCCAAACTCTTGCTCTTCCATGATATTCGACAGAGTCGCCGGTAATGACGTCTCCCCATCAATATAGCAATAACAATATACTTGTTTGCTTAGAGTAAATGAAGTCATTAGAAGTAAAGGACTTATATATATATAATATTTTATCCAAAATATAGGACTTTAAATGCTCCGTATTTCTTAATGCAAAGACACTGGTAGCCTCTAAGCTAGAACTGATACCCTAAAATAAGTGCATGCAACTCATTTCTACATTACTAACCACCATCAACATTTTCCCTTGAAGGAAAACAACATAGTTGAGCGAAGCATATGGATATACAGCATTGTGTGCACGGTTGTAGATCCCCTAAATGAAAAGCAAGCAGGAAGGGACAGAAACTGGTAAGACTAGCTCAAATAAGGGTAGGGTGAATGGACTCCATCGGTCTACGGAAGGTACAGTAATGAGGGGGAGCCAACCCCTAGTTCTATGCAGGGACAAACTTGGGACAGAAGGAACGAAGGTTGCCCGAAATGTAGGGAAACTTCAAGAATATGCAAGCCAAGGTAGAGTTGCATAACGGCGTAATTCCAAACAAATTGTGCAAAGGGCATATACGTGGATCGTCAGGATTTATAGCTAAGAAATTAGACTGAAGTGAATAAGGGGCATAGATGTCATTTTCAATAACCACTTATATGGCATGAAGAACTGAATTACATCATTTTAAAACCGATTCCACTAAGAAAGAGTACCTTGCACAAAAGTATCCCCTTGTTAATATTAAGAAATTATACAAATCTATACTATTATTATTAATCTTACAAGTGAGAAATTATATTATCGACATTATTAATTATATTATCTATTATTTAATATTAATGTTTCTATATTGTATTTAATAATATATCTATGTTATTATTCAATAATAATATTATCTATATCATTATCTATTAATTATATAATTTTAGGAATCATATTATCTACATTATTAATTATATTATCTATCATTTATTATTAATATAATATATTATTATCTATAAAATATTATCCATATTATTATTTGACAAAAATTGTAATTAGTAAGTTATATTATATACATTATTATTTATATGATCTATTAGTTATTATTAAAAAACTTTATCTGCTTTATACATATAGGAAATATTATTACAATTTATTAAAGATATAATAATATATCTATTTTATTATTTATTAATTATATAATTATCTATTCATACATGATTAATTTACAGAATGGATTGGAACCTACTCCATGCTTTCATGAATCGGCTTGCACCTTAGGAAAAGAACCAGTCCCACTTAGTCATTGGGAACCGACTCCATGCTTTGAAGACCAACTTGCACCTTAGGAAAGAAATCGATCCCTCGTACTTCTTGAACCGACTCCTTAAATGAGAAACTGATTAATTTCAAGGGTTATTAAGAACAACACCATTTTCTTTGTTATAACTGAGTCCTTAAAACCCTTTTGAAACTCTAAACCCCATTTACAGCTATCTGAAATTAACAGTCAGCACAACCACATTCCTAAACCTAGGATGACCCTAATGCAATTGTCAGAAATTCAAACATGGCACCTAAGACATCAAGGAAGAAGAGAGCTCATGAAGAGAAAAGATAATAGACAGTTAACGGAGCAACAAAGAAATATGGAACATAAACTGTTATAGAGGCTCAAACTTAGAAAGTGACAAAGAACTTCAGACTTACGGAGCAGGAAGGTGCTTTTGGGATGGGTTTAGGTCAAAAAGGGTACATGGAGGATGACATATTAATATTAGGTTTCTGCAAGAAATAGAATTTCCATACATTGATACTTTGAAACTCCATTGTTTAAAAATTTGCTGGAACCATCTGATAAATACTATGAGAGATTAGTTAGATTATTTTACAATAATGTTGATATGAGAGCAAGTGATAGAGTACCAGAAATTTTTGTAAAAATAGCTAAGATTATGGATGTAAGTTATTTTCATACATTTGTAGGTAGGAAGAGATTATTGGTCACTCCCAGAACTTTGTATAAAGCATTTGGGCTGGATTTTGTGCCTTATAAACAATGTGAATAGTATAGGAGTGGGTCCATATTAGAGCACGTGAAGATCATTTTCAAGGACACATTTTGAAACGGATTAAGACTAATTCCAAAAGTCTAGATATACGTAAAAAACTGTTGTACTTAATTGTAGTTCACACATTGATACTTAGAGAAGATAAATTTGCCACGATGACTCATGAAGACATATGGCTTATGTCTTGCTTGATAAGGGGCAAAATCCAGGTTTCCATTAAAATTCCATAAAAAATTATGGCTGCCTGCAGCACAAATGGGATAATCCTTCCTTATGCATCCATTATTATTAAGTTTATACAATGTTGTGGAGTTAATACAACAAATGAAACAGGATCTGCAGTGTCTAAAACTTATGGAATAGGGAAGACATGCTTGAAAAAGGGTTTAATGTTCATGAAAGAAAGTGGGGAAATGCCCCAAATGGTAAGCAAAAAAAAAGGACTCAGATGGACCTTATGCTTTGGCCACAACATGCTCACATGCCAAAAATGACGACCCACCAATGATGTTAGACGTTTGGGATAACATATAGTCGGTATGAAAAGAATGGACAAAATGGAGGAAAACCTGGCCGCAGTGAGGTCAAAAGTCACAAGCATAGGTAGATAGATTGCCTTTTTAGTTAAATTTGTGAAACATGAATTGCGTACAAATTATCTGCCCAATTATCTGGCTCAGGTGCAATTGCTAATGAAGACACCATTGGCGTTGCTGAACAGGAGCGCGATTGGAATGATAAGGTATCTGCAAGTTGCCATTTAGATATATGAACTGTTTACGTGCTTCATTTTTGAATTTATACATTTATCCTTGCCATTGCTTAGTTTAGTTATAGAGTAGATAATATACACCTATATCGGCCAAGTAATGATCTGGACTCAATATGAATGGTAAGGATTGAATTATAAGCAAGGGGGAAAGAAAAAAAACTCATTGCTCTTGATGTCAATGGGATCTTGGCAGATATAGTCTATTCATCAAAGTGTCCAGAGGATTTTAAAGGAGAAAATCCACGCACAGACAGGTAAGCCAGTCATTCGGTAGTAGTATGATATGCATATTACATTTAGTTAATTTACGTTTTATGTAATTCAGCTAGTAAATTCCTCAAAATCTGACACATCATGCATAAATTACATGATTTCTTAGTTTGTGATAACTTTATATATTTTTGCTTCAACATATTTTAAATTGGTGTTTGGTCATCCAAAAGCAAGTTAGTTGTATCACTTACCAACAACTAAGCTAAACAATTATCTGCTCCAAAATTCTACATCAATTGTTGTTACCCTAAACCATAAACCCGTAATAGCTGATTACTGACAAGTTAGCTGTTATCCTAAACTATGAGAACTGAACATATATATCATATGTTACTTGGTAAAAACTCGGAACGGTGTTATTATGTATTTGCTGGGTGATACAAAAGAGAGATTGTTGTTTTGTTAGGTATTTGACAAACATTTTTCTAATTCTCTAAAATTCTATGACGATGAAGTATGCAATGTAGCTAAAATATCGAGTTGCAAATCAATTTGTAGGATGCGTACCACTATACAAAAACCAAACACCACACTCTAGACAACCCTGGTAAGCCCTTGCTTTTAAAGGATATACAGAATCTTTGGGATACATGTGAAGGACTAAAGGAGAAGGGATATGATGAATCCAATGCATTTTTATTGGTTGATAGCCTTTACAAATCCTTGCTAAATCCTGTAACTAATTACTTTTAAATCATCATATACAAAATTTGCTAACATAATATAGGAATTGAATTTCACATTTTCATTTTTCCTTTGATTTTGTTTGCTGATCGGATGATATTATTGTTTCAAAATATGATGCAGCCACACAATGCAATATTTTTTTTATTCATATAAATTTGGGGATGATAGTGATGATTCCTTAGGTGAGTTGTCAATCGGGCCTCAGAAAAAACTTTTTACGTTTTATTATAGTTCCTTTACATCTACTAATTTACATTCTATGATCAATCGATATAGGACTCCATCTTATGTATGAAATTATCATCCAAATAACATGGTAACTTGGATTTCGACAAGCGTTGGGTGAACACTTAGAGTATATTTCAAAAAATTGGCAAAAATAAAAAATGTCTAGGATTTTGTATGGGAGAACCCATTTGGACAAGACCTTATCATTGACGAATGCAAGGCTTGGGGATTTTACTCCAGAATTTTTAGGAGCTTAAGATGAACTAAACCATGCAAATTCAATCAGTTTTTGGGCAAGAAAAATCCATTCATACACAAATATTAGCTTCTTTATATGGGTATTTGCAAGTTGTATCTGTACATTGAATAGCATCGAACAATCATAAAATTATTCACGTCAGCCTAGGTTCGGTTATCTTTAATTAAGTTGTAAGTGTAAGGCATTTATTGATAATAAATGTGTATTTTGTAGTATATATGATCATTTCATGGAATGCATATATAGTCCCCTTATTCAAAGTTCTAATGCTTACATTGGTTTTGTAAACAAGTGCTCAGAGAATATATTCCCTAAAATGATTCCATAAGTCTCTGGATATGCAATCAAGGGGAATTGATTTTTTTTTTTTTTAAGTATTTCTCCTTTTTATGCATTCATATTCCATGTGGACAATAGGCTTCTTAAGTTCTATAAATGTGGACTATATGTACTTATACGTTGATCTACACATTTAATTTTATACGACAAAACTATGCATATACAGCGTTAACCTTTGAGAATGGATTGGCTTGGTTGGTTTTGTAGTAGTTGTTAGTAGGAGGTAGCTTGTTGTATTCAGGATTTATCTGTAGACATGTTACTTCCTTTTAAGTAAGTATCTATATATTTTGTTCATCAACACGACCCCTCTCATCAAAAATATACCAGCACATTTATATGTAACTTTCTTTTTCATACAATGGTAATATATTCCCAGAGCTTAAAACTAACAATTATTCTTTGCAGGTCCAAGGTTATTAATCAAGGAAATTATCCTTCTCCTTTCTTTGCCTGTGCCAAGGTGAACTGTTTGCAAAATCGCCATTACTAAGACTTATTCTCAATGCGCAAGAGTTCCTACCTCATAAATTCATTGGTATTAAATCAATCCAGCAATTGCCATTGCATACCTGGTAGTTATGTTAGTTACAAACCATGAGTTACTATGAAGCAAAAAATCTATGTTGCATGCCTTTGCACTTCTCGATTCGATATCAGGTGCAAATGGAAAAAAAAAAAAAAACTTGATACTTGGATGAAGATCTGCGAGAGACATGACAACCGTCTTTTTCTTTCTGAACCACAAGGCCTTCGCTGGAATGAATACGACTGTCCTTTTTTCCTCAGTCACTCTTCTAAGTATTCGGTTTTCTTCCCTCTGCCCTTAATATCGAACCAGAAAATGTGATTGCATGCAGCAAAGATTTTTGCTTTCATGGAGTCAAGATTGTACTGAGATAAGTGACAATTTTATATGGTCACTGCTAATTTATCTTAATATCGATTAAATTGCAAAGCAGGGTATGTTCATTTGCATTTTACGTAGCAGCGGTGAATTTGCTAAAATATCCATGTAGGAGCTGGGGGAGACAGTTGAGGAATTATTTCCCGATTAATAAGGATATCCGGCAAAGGACAATTGTTAGATTTAATCATTAACAATATGTGAATTGAACATTGTATTACATTTCATAACTAACATACATGCAAGATTTATAATTGATTCTCTTCCCCCCCTTTTTATGTAGTCCTTGTTGCTTTATCCAACTATTGTGAATCTTATGTGCAAAGTCATTCCATTTACTTTATGTAATGGAAGTAACATATATTATAATAAATTGAAGCTTAGATGTTAGTTATGAAATGTATTTACGCTCTTCTCTTGCCCTTATTGAAGCTTAGATGTTACAACTGATCATTAAATATTATAATAAATTGAAGCTGAAGATGTTTGAAAGCAAAGAGGGAAAAACATAAATATGTATATAACCTAATACCTTTAATACTACTATGTACATTAGCGCCGTAAACAGGTTGAACATAGCTGCCGCTATGGGAAATATTTAGGATCATCTAACACAGGTCTTAAATTCTGCATTAGTTCCAGCTTCAGCTTGATTCTTGCCTGAAACTCATCCGTATATTTATCCATATAATGCTGATAGGTCTGTTGGAGTTCTTGCACAAGGGATTCATGTGCAGTGTCAATTGTTTTAAGTTTTTTGTACATCCCTTTGTAATGTTGGAATGTGTCACAGTTGTAGTCATCTATCTCAAACCCAAAATCTGATTTCGTCAAAGTAATCGCAATCTTAATTGCATGCCTTTCCACTATATTTTATCTTCCCTAAACTCACTTTCAATATCTATCGAATTTCCTGATTCCTGCAGTGGCATAATATGGATAACAACCCTGTACTAATTCTCCACATTACTTAAACCCTGGTAGATCTGCATATCACATGCTTAAGCAACCTGACATAGATGGTCCTGAGATTTAATTGAAATACTTCCACTGCCTTGCAACCAAAGCCTAAACATAAATGATTAATAGCAGTTAATGTGAACAAAAAAAAAAAAAAAAAAAGGGAAAAGATATGATGGAAGTGTTGTCTCCGATGGGAAACATATAAGGTTTAAGATAAACTGCTTTTCAGGATGGTTAATAATAATTAATTTTACTCATAAAAGCATACAACACACATTAAAAGTGGAGTAATTAATGTGAAAAATATAGGGATAAAAATAAAACTCCATTTTAAATGGTCATAGCAATTAATCTGGTCTAAAAAGGAATGTGGAGGTTCTATTTATTGT
>JBBYHK010294422.1:0-27107 GCA_038382065.1 Adansonia grandidieri | reverse complement strand
CGTAATAAATGTCCTTACAAATCTGGTACCTCGGGGGAGAGTTCGCATCAATGATAATGTAGTAAATGATTTCTTCTTGTGAAATTTTATACTTATATATAATTCGAAGTTGCTTAAATTTTTATATCTAACTTTCAAATATTAGTGTATTTATATTTGTACTAAATTTAATATACCAAATTTAATATCAAAAATTAAAAATTTATAATATTTATATTAGTATAAACCTAAAATTTATCATTTAAAAAATAAAAAAATAAAAAATGGTAGGGCCGACCCCTCTCCCCTGGCAAAATAATTGAGCCAGGGGGGAATCTTGCAGTGGAAACTCGCCCGCTCAGTGGGCGAGTTCCCACTTGGCCATTTTTAATGATGGGAACTCGCCCATTAAGTGGGCGAGTTCCCAACGTGGTGTTGCATGATGGTGATTATATTTGGTTCTCGCCATCCAAACCGGCGAGTTTTCAACATAAAATAAAAAAAATCATATTTTGAGAATTAAATTGAAAATGGCACAAAACCAAAAATAAAAAAAAAATTATCAATATTCGTATAAAAAAGCCTAAGTAGTGCCTTTGAGTAAATTTAGAAAAATAAAGATAAGGCTGCTGTTACATATAGCGTTATAGTAGTAGGGAAATTAAAATTTTAATCAATCTTGTAAATCACACTTAATGGTTAATATCTTTTTTAAAAAATGTTAGTATCTTTATTAAGTTTAAATCAGACTCTTAGACTTAGATAAATATTTTAAGTTTGTTGTGATATTATTATAATAACATTCATAAATTAATTGTTAATGGCTTTCAATATAATTGCTCAAAAACTAAATGGTCTTTTAAATATTATATCAATTATGATAACCTTATAATAAGATTTAAAATAAATTATATATTTACGTATCAAGAGTATACTTATAACAATCTTATATATTATTTTTATCGTTATAGATATTCTTTATAATAAATATATTATTTTTACTTTAAAAATTAACCTATTCTTATGTAATTTAGAAATAACCTTTTATATTAATTGTTAAATACTTTCAAGATAATTATTAAAAAATTACATATTTTAATTATCGTGGATATACTTATAATAATTTTATATTTTTTTATCATTATATATATTATTTAAAACAAAAATATTTAGTAAAAGGCACATAAAATAAAGTCTTAACAATGATACATATATTTTATAATATTGATTTGTACATTATATTCTAATAATATTATATTATGTAGTTTAGATCAAATTGTATAATTTCTCTATCACTATACATGTTAATTTTTTAAGTAAATGTGAAATATCTATATGTTTTGTTCCATGCATGCGTAAAAGTTTCCACGAAGACAAAGGCTTTTTTCTTCTTAAAAAAAAGTTAGACTAGACTTGTTCAATGATTGGGTAGTTTGTCTAACTCATGTCAGGCTTTGTGATTCGACTGGGCTAGCTTAAACCACAATTTGAATATTAAAATAACATTTTTATTTAAATTTAGTTATATATATATATTGATATATATATATATATATCAAATTAAACATTTTTATTTAAATAAAAAATTTTAATATTTTGATATATATATATAAGTAGTAAATTTGGGTTGTCAAGTTAAATTTGGATCTGGGTTCGAGTTTTAAAATTTTTTAGGGCAATGATTTGACTTATAAGCAGATCTAGGGTAAATATGTAATTTTTATTTCAGACATATAATTTTTTAAGTCTTACCATATGATTTTCAAAAAGTAAATAATATAAGTCACTAATTTTTTTTATCATAATGATTTGTATACTATGCTATAATAACACATTTACAAATACGTAAATCAATTAGGATAACAATTTCAAGTATAAAATAATACTTTTTTAAATAAATGAATACTCGAATGTGAAAAATTATCAAATTATACTAGAATCCAAAAATTAGGTTAGACAAATATTTATTTTTAAATTAAAAATTACATGTATATTTATTTTTAGATATTATTTTATTATTTATTATTATTTTTTATATTTCAATAAAATTTTGATTAAATATAACTCAATCAAAGAATTTTTTAATTTGATCTAATTTGTTTTTAAAATTAATAAATGAAACAAAAATACCTTAACCTAAAGAACTTGAGTATCAAATCCAAAATGAGATGAACACATATGATGCCGGTATCAACCTAAAATGATTCTATTGTAAAATGTTCAAAACCTAAAATAACTCGAATCTAAAAATGATATAAAAATTTTTAAAATTTACATTGACTCAAATCATCTAATATGTAGCTCTAATATCATCTTTTAATATTTTAATTTTACACATGACAAAAATTTTTAAATATAGTTACAATTTTTTTAAAAAAAATTATGTAAATATGCGGTAGATTTCAATTTGATTGTTAATAAATACATATAACTTTATTAAATTATTCTAAATGAAGATATCAGCCATTAAAAAGCACCATAGCAATTAATGAAATTTTGAATAGTTTAGATTCGTAATCCACTAAAAAAATTTCTTATTGTCCTTAGACAATCTCCACGTTGAAGAAGAATATGGACAAGAGTCCATTTTCTCTTCCCTAACTTAAATGTTAACAGATAAATTCCTGCATCATCTCTCAACCAAAATTAGACATGATAATTTTAGACACGATATAAAAATATGACAAGTGTACGGCATACTTTAATCGTGTATAAGTTTTATATAATCGTGTTTCGTGTTATAATCGTTTTGAGACATTTATGACACAAAAATTTCGTGTCATAAATATGTAAGACACAAAAATTTCGTGTCATAGATAATGTTAAGACATAATTAAGTAATCGTGTAATAAATATATAATCGTGTTGATAAGTATCTGTTATACACATTTCAAATATAATAATTTAACATGTCACAAACGAATATACATGTTTAAATTAACAAATTTATATATAAAATACATTAATTTTCAATATAATTATATAACATATATAAACTATAAATATTATTTTAAACTTTTAATTAAAAAACTATTTAATATATAAAAACTACTTTAAGCATTTAATTAACATCCATTACTTTAGTTATTAGTAATGATGTAATTGCTAAGAAAAAGATTAAGTATAACCAACATGGTTTATTCATATAATTTCTAATATATTATGATTATAATTTATAAATAATTACTTAACTATAATATCCAATTCCAATATTATATAATAGCATTATATAATAGAAAAGTTAATCTAATAATATAAATATCAAAATAAGAATAATATATCATCATCTTATAAACTTAATTAAAGTATAGGCTCAATCTTACTAATTAATAATAATATAGGTATCATATTTTAAATCTCATATTAAATCATTAAGATCATTAGATATTTGTAGTAGGCTACTAACTTATTATTATTAGTAATAAGTAATAAATTAGTAATTGGAAAATAGAAAGTACTAATTAATATTAGGAAGCAACTGCATTAATTCTAACAAAATTTATATATTTTGAAATTAATTTTTAGGATAAAAAATAAAAGTTTTTATTCTTTGTTGAATAATTTGAGTATGTCTTAAATGAGTCCATCAAGAGCTTGATACAAAAATATTAATTTTTTGTATGGCATCTTCGAGTTACATATCGTCGTTTGATTCAAATCGTTGGATAAAAAAATTTTGACGAATAACTAATTCTTTATTTCGGTTACTCTTTTCTAATATCTACTAACTAAACACTAAACCCTAAACCCTAAACATTTAATTAAAACTTTATATTTAAGATTTTCATATATCCAATAAAATTTTAATGTAAACATTTCTTTATTATTTTAACTATACTTATTTTCTATACACTAAATTTTAGTACAAGTTAAAAGATTTTAAAATTAGATATTTAAAAATATTTAAAAATAAAAAATAGAAAATGAAAAAGATTTTAAAAATATAATTATACTTATTTTTCAAAATATAACTATACTTATTTTTAAAAGATTTTAAAAATAAAAAAGAAAAAAATTTAAAAACTCTGTCATTTTTGAAAAAAATTAAAAATTAAAAGTTTAAATCTTAATTTATAAAGAGATGAAAATTGAAAAGACATATTATAAATAAATGTAAAAAAATTAGTCAAACCCTAAAACCATTTCCTTTTTCTTTTTCTTTAGCTGTCTAAGCTCTAAACCATTCCTATTTCTCCATAGCTTTCTCTAAACCATTCCCATTTCCCACCCAATCCCATCCAAATCATCCAAACCAAGCCATTTCTCTTTCCCTTGTTGTCGCCATATTTCTCTTGGCAAAGTAAATTCGAAATCCACAATTATCTATTAGCCTACAACAATTACTTCTAATTCTTAGGTAATTTTTTTATTATTTAGGGTTTATTTTTTATTTCTCAAAATTTTTATGTTCAAAAACTGCTGAAATTGGTTTATTTGTTTGTGTCATTGTTTATTTCTAATGAAATTTTTTTGTTTATTTGTGTGTTTATTTATTTATTAAGAAATAGCAAATTAATAAATTCAAAATGCCTATTTAAATTCATCTCTTTTTCCATCTTCAGCACGACTTGATTAACTTCCTCTGCTGCGATTTTTTTATTTTTTTATTTGGATTTTATGCCAATTTGGTTTTTGGATTAATTCTTTGCATTTGTCCTAACATGCTCTTTTCAATTTTAATGTATCGATAACGACTACTTGGTTGTTAAGGGTTTAAAGAAACAAGTGGCTAATATCCCCAAATATGCTTTTGGTTTTGGTTACTTCTTGTGTTAGAACATTGATAAGTAAGAATATAATTAAAACTAAAAAATGTTAAATTAAATATCTTCTAAATAAAGCATTTAATTTCGAAGATTGACCAAACTTCCAATCAAACCTAATTCAATTTAAAGCGTCATTAGAAATAAAAGAAGAAGAAGAGATATTAATTAATTAATTAATTAATTATTCAATTGATTAATTATTACTAAAATGGATATAGATGATAAGGATGAAAATTAGAATATAAAGATGAATTATAAAATTGTAGTAATAATAGTAAAATGATTTTGTTCACCAATTCTTTTAAAATATATCTTTTAAAATTTGTTATGATATTATTAGTATATAATATTTTTATATAAAATTGGTTGTTTAATAAATACATATTTAACTGCATTGTTTCGAGATTAAAGTATAATGCAGGCTTAGAGCTTAAATAAGGGTTTACAAATTATTCATAAAAAAATTACTCAAATCAAACCAAAATCTTAGAAGTGAACCATTTTATTTTATTAATTCAATGATTTTTATTTTTTTTGTAAAAATTATCTTTAAAACATTGGTTAATAAAACCTATAAATAAAATTTATATTAAACTCTAAAGAGTGGAACAGAAAGGAACAAATCATGATAATAATAAATCAAAATTTAGTGTGCATCATCATCATTATTATTATTTTGAAAAAAAGTTAGCATATGTTATCATTAATCTTAATATTTTACATGGTATTTAAAATAAAATTATCTTCTTTTATATTAATTTAGGTGATATGTATATTGCTAATCAACTTTTAAGTTACTAGTGTTTAAATCAAAGTATCTAGGTAGTTAGTCGGTTTTGATCCTATTTGGTTACGAGAAAGTGTAGGAAAATGTTGAAAAGCAAAATTTTTAGTGTTTTTTTTTTATGTATTTTGTATGCCATTTTTTTATATACTTACTTTACACATTTATTTTTCTATGGTGATATGATTATGAAGATTATTTTTTTTATTTAGCAATTCAAAGATTGTCAATATTATTGTAGGTGGACTCTGATAATATTAACATTAATCTCCAACTCAAAGCTTGGGTGATGAAGATGATGATGTTGTGGAAGTTGAGGTAAAAGAGATTGAACATAAAAGAAATAAGTAAGTGAAATGCAAAAGGAAGCACACTTCAACTGTTTGCTTAATCTTTGAGTTATTGCCCGAAAAGACTATTACTGATGCTTAGAAAGTAAAGTGCAGGTTGTGTAAAGCTATTAAAAACTACGATAGCAGGCATAAAATAGGTAATCTAAAATGACATATGAACAATTATGAAAAAAAAGACACTCGTGATATAAGCCAAATGAGTTTTATCTTCGGAACATGAGTTTATGGTAGTAAGGTTTTCAAAATTTTAACATGAAAAATTTTGTAAATTATTAACTATTGTAATGGTTGTGCATAATTTACCGTTATCATTCGTAGAATACTATGGCATTAAGGTTATCTTCTCTTATTTAAGTGAAGATGCTACTTCAATATCTAGAAACACTGTTAAAGCTTATATTCTTATGATGCATGAAAGAGAAAGAAGTATGATCCTGTAATTGCTTAAAGATTCACCTGGTAGGATTTGTTTGATTTCTAATTTGTGAACTTCTATTACAACTGATAGGTGTATATGTCTAACTGCTTACTTTGTTGATCAACATTGGACTTCACAAAAGAAAATCTTGAGTTTTTCCCATATTCCACCACCATATAGTGGTGTTGCATTAAGTGAAAAGATGTATTCATTAATGGTTGATTGGGATATTAAAAGTAACCTATTTTCTTTAATATCAGATAATGCTTATACTAATGATTCTTTTGTTGATTGTTTTGAAATCATAATTGAACATGAGGAAAACACTTTAAATAGGAGGTCGGTTTTTTCATAGACGATGTTGTGCTCATATTCTTAATTTAATAGTGTAAGATGGATTAAAGGAGGTTAATGAAGTTATAAAAAAAGTAAAGGAAAGTGTAAAATATGTAAACAGTCCTCAAGTAAGAAAACAAAAAATTCTTAAAACGTGTAAACCAAATGAGTTTAAATGCAAAAAAAAAAAAAAAGGATTGAGATAAGATGTTCCAATTAGATGGAATTCCATATTTCTCATGCTTGAAAGTACACTTTACTTTTGCATGGCTTTTTTTCACTTAGCAATTAGTGATTCACATTATAAGAGTTGTCCATCTTTAGATGAATGGGATGATATTAAAAAACTTTGTAAGTTTTGGGTTTTTTCTATGATATTATTTATGTGTTTTTTAGAACAAAGTATCTTATGCCAATTTATACTTTCCTTCCATTTTCCAAACATGTTTATCCTTGAAAGACTACTCGAATGATGTTGATATGTACATGAGAAACATGACTACCCAGATGCTTGTCAAATTTGAAAAGTATTAGCCTGAATTTAGCTTGGTTTTAACTATAGCTATGATAGTGGATTATCGTTAACAGCTTTAATTTGTCGATTGGAGTTACAAGAAGCTTTATAGGAATGAGTCAATAGAATTCAGAGTTGTCAAAGATATTTCTCTTTATGATGAATATATTATTAAGGTTTCTGATCATGGTTTATCCTCTAATGTTCTTACTCTTGATGAGTGTGATACTAATGTCTTTTAGGTAGTTTATCTTTTTCTAAATTGTTATTACTAATTTAATTTCAATGTTTTTATGTTATTTTGTTTAATTCTATTTGTCTTTTACTTCTTAACATTTGAGCTTTACTTTATAATTAGGAATTTGACTCTTATGACATTAAGTATGGGAATGCTACACAAAAATCTCAACTTGAGGTATATCTTGGTGAACAAAGGGTTGATAGGAAACAAGATTTAAATATCCTACATTTTTGGAAGGCAAACCAATGTTGCTATCCTAAGCTTACTATCATGGCATGAAATATAATGAGCATTTCTATTTTGACTGTCCCATACTTAATCTCCTTTTAGCATTAATGGTAAAGTTATTGACAAATATTATAGCTCACTCAAGCCGGCTATTATAAAAGGAATTATTTGTTGTAAGGTTTGGTTATTTGGAGAAATTAGTAAGGATTTTTTTCATTTTAATAAACATATTTTACTTTCGTATATAATTAATTCATCATTACCATTAGCGAGATTGTGATTTAAGAATATAAATTTTAAAAATGTAAATGCTGTAGAGTTGAATTTAAATGAGATTACGCAAGATAATATTCAATTAGATATTAACAAAGAAGACTCAACCAAATTTTCTATCCTGAGTGATGTTAGAGTTGATGGATCTTGAATGAAAGGTTACTACTGCAAAGATTGAATTCATTTAATTTTTAACTATTAAATTTGATTTGATTTTGATAAATATATCTTTATTTTAGAAATAGGTGGCTTTACAGAAGGCATGCATGGGATAAGTTTTATTAGACTTTTATTAGTTAAGATTTAAGAATGTTTGGAGTTTGGACTTTTACTTTATTTGTTGGTACATTTGAATTGTGTTTGTGTAATTGTGTTGGAATTGGATAATATTTATAGTTTGGCTCTTAATGGTGTGCATTGTGATTTATTCATATTATAATATTCATGCTATGGTTAAAAAGTAAAATAGCAAGAAAATGAAGGAAAAAGAAAGTTAATTGGTAGATTGGTCGATGATATTCATGTAATTCATGTCCTAAATGTGTTTTCGTTTAATTTGTGTCTTAGCCTTGTTTTCGTATTAATTGTGTTATTCTGTTGTAATCGCATTATGTTGTATCGTATTAAACATAAAGGATCAAGTTTAATTGTGTCATGTCATGTCACATAAATATTAACATATCAATTTTAATCATGTCATAATCATGTCGTATCGTGTTAAATTTAAAAGATCAATTTTAAACTATTAATTGTGTCGTGTGTACCACAAATATAAATCATGTCATAATCATGTTTCAAGGTTTGATACAATTAATTAATTGTGCCATATTCGTGTATCAAATAATCGTATCGTATCAAAAATAAAACATGACATGATGACATGAATTGTATGTCTAACCAAAATTCATCATTCAATGCAAATTCTAATATGGTGGTTGTGATCAACTAGCAAAATTTTCTCATATGAACAAGTTTTATTACTTATAAAATTCCTTACAACAAGTATCAAAGAAATGGATTACTTGAATATTTTCATGATGGTGATAATTGAAAGTCTAAATTAAAAGAAATTAATAAGTTGTTATAAACCAAAACAAGCATCAAATTTTTTAAAAAGTTGTTGAAAATTCTATCAAAGTTACAACAAAAGATCTTCAAAAAACCTTTTTTAATTAACTAAAGATTTTGTCAAAGAAGCTATCAAAGATTAAACTAAAAGTGTGACTTCATTTTTTTTACACTTATACAAAATCCTATGCTCAAAGGATTAACTGCATAAAAATGCTTAAAAATTGTACACCACCAAAATTTCAACATTTTGCTAGCAAAAAAATCCGAGACTATTGTTGCACATTTTGATGGAGCTCTTATGATCAAGCAATTTGTTCGCTCTCTATGAGCAATGGTTTTTTATTGGTATTCAAATCTGAAATTGAACCAATTGCCGAAGGGAAACGTAAGCATGAATTCTTAAAATAAGATTGAACTCATAAGTTTAAGAAAACAGAAGATAAACATGTGATTGACTATATTTATAGGTAGAGAAAACTGATTCTCAATTATAAAGAAAAATTTTTAAATCCTTTGAACTAGATATGTGTATCCAAGGAATGAATTAAACATTCTGCTACAATGCAGCACAAGTTTTTTAAAATTATCTTTTAATATATTTAGTGAACAATAACTATTTATTATGTGTTTCTAAATAAATTAATTGAAAATTTTATCATGTTTTGGCAAATCAAGATAAAGCATGTGGTTTGACGAATCAAATTCATCTTTCATTAAATATTTTATCTTTCAATTTAACTAAAATAATTTAAAGATGAATTCAAATGTTGGTTAAACCAAATCTTAAAAACTCATGGTCATCCAATTGAATTTAACCTATGAATCATCATTTTTTGTCTCTAATAATTTGAATTTAAAAGAATTTAAAGATAACATCAAATTTGTTAACTTTTTTTAAAACACCCTCATCTTGCATCACTTAGCAATATAATAAAGAGATCTTTTAGTACGTTTGACAAACAGTTTAGGGAAAGATGACTTAAAAAATTTGATAAAGATGATTTAAAAATAATTTCAGAGAAAAATCAAGAATACAATTGGGTGAAAAAAGATTAAAAAAAAAAAAACAAAGTCTCAAGGCCCTACAAGTCAAGAAAGAAAGATTTAAAAACAAAGTTTGAAGAATCAATATACCAAAGTTTAAAGATCTAAATTCTAAAAATCGCTAAATTGGACCAAATTCCAAGAATCCTTAAATAAAAGATCAAATTCCAAAAATCCCTAAATTAGGTTGAAATTCCAAGAATCCTTATATTGAGATCAAATTCTAAGAGTCTCTCAATTCAAACTAAATTCTAAGATCTTATGACTTCTAAAATCTTAAAGAAAACTTAGATTTTATATCCAAGTTTATTTAATTCAAGAATAAGTCATCATATCTTTGAGGCATCATAAGAGTTCCTTTTAAGAAGTTTAGAGATTGAACTTACATTCTTAGTAAATTGAGATTTATTATTATTGTATTAATTTTCAGACATGAAATTTGTGTTTACAGTTATTAATAAAGGAATGAATTAAAAGTATTTAAAGTGATATGGTGTTATGGAAGGCTTCTATTATATAGATAGTTTGGAAGGAACTCTAGTTTGAAATGTGATGATTTTAATGTATTGACTAAAAGTTGTGGTGGCTATCCATAATGGACCATAAAGTGCATTATTTGGAACTGTTAAGGTATTAGGTCAACCTTGATAGTTAAAGCTTTTTAAAAGCTTAAGAAATTATTTCACTTATAATTTCTGTTTTTAATAGAGACAAAGATAATGAGAAAAAGTTAAAAAAATAAGAAACAAAATTAAAGTTTTAAGAAAAAGTGCTATGTAAACTTGAGAGATTGAGTTGTAGACTAGCACTGAGGTGGATAGATAATTTCCAAATTGAAATTCTAAAAGCTTGTAGGAATTTGATTGGTTTTGAAATAAATTAAGAAAGAAAAAAATTTATAGAATATTTTTAGTGTATGAACCTAAAATACAATTGTTTAGTAATTAGTGAGTTACATTAACAGAGAAATTGAAATCTAGTAATGTGTTTAAGAGATTTTAAGGACATTATATTATCTTGAACAACAAGGCGAAAAGTTTATGAACAACAAAAATTATTGATAGTTTTAGGAAATTTATTGAATCTTGTGAGCAAATAAATATCAAATTTTAGGAGCAATGATTCACTTGGATAAATAAAAAGACAATGATCTTATTAAAGAGATAATCAATAAAGTTCTAGTTAATACTTTTTGTGTGGAAGAGAGTCTTGGAATTTAAGTTTTTAGTTTATCTATTATTACGCCTTATATGTTGGATTCAAACTTTTATGATATAAAAGCTCTAAAGATATTCAAGTTTAAAATATTGGGACTTAAAAGGAAAAATGTGATCAAGTAATAAAAAAGCAAGCATTTTAAGTTTAAGAGTCATAAACTTTCACATTACTTTAAAGGATAAAAAAAGCAAGAGGTTACTCATTGAATAGAGTAAAAACTTTTCTTAACAACAAAAAGCTCATTGATAGGCTTATAAAGAAGATGACTAAAACTTAAGATGAAGAAACATCACTTTAGTGTTGTAAAAAGGTCCAAGAGTTAATTTAATGACTTGATATAATATAAAATAATGAAAAAACTTACCAGTAGCAAAATCAATTATCAAATGGTTAAAATTGGAAAGAACAATATGCCTAACTATACTATAAAAAGAAAGAAAAAAAATTATAATCTCAAGAAAGATGATGGAATTTAGATATATAAAGAAACTAAAATCCAAAAAAGTTTTATAAATATTATAAGTTGTATACTACAAGTGGACAAACAAATTGAGGGAATATGTTAGAGGTTATGCCTACTTTGGTGACTAAAGAAATAAACAAGAATCTAGTTGTTGAAGCTTTTAAAGAATAGAAAATGCAAATTGTTTTTTGACGAGGGCAATAAAAGTGTCATATACTTAGAGCTTAAGCCTAGCTATGTGTGACCTTAGGCTTAGGAATATGTTAAAGTATGCTTAAGTTGCCTTAAACCCTTATTGGAAAAGTTATGAGCACTAGCAAGCCTATAGGGCACTTGTCTTGGCAAGCAAATAGAGCACTAAGGTGTTTGGGAAAATGCTAAGAACTCTTATTATTGAATAATATCTATGTACAAATAAACAATAGGATGACCTCTTATTTATAGGTAATGACCTTTACAATATGTGGCTAGCAATATGCTAAATGTGTGGCAAATATACAATCTCTAAAAAGGTCTTAGTATAGAAACTATAGTTCTTAAGGCCTTCTAGACTATTTTTAGGTGCTTAGCTTAGCTGGGATGACAAAAGATTTCTAAAGCTTGCACTATTTAGAGGGGGCTACAAGATTTTGGATACGATGGTAAGGTTAGAGCTACCAGAGTTGTCTAGGTCCTTATGAATTCTTTTGGTCTGGGGACTACCACTTTAGGCCATTAATTGTACTAGTGCAAGTAGTCTTCATGTATGTTATACCCAAGCATGTGCAAGTGTTGCTATTGGGTGGGCACGAGCATAACTTGACAAAAGCACCAAAACGAATAGATGTAATAGTATTTTTTTTAAAGCATTAGTAAGTGGGGGAAAATGAAGACAATTTAGAGTTTTTGACAAAAGCATGTGCAAGTGTTGCTATTGGGTGGGCACAAGCATAACTTGACAAAAGCACCAAAACGAATAGATGTAATGGTGTTTTTCTTTAAAGCATTAGTAAGTGGGGGAAAATGAAGACAATTTAGAGTTTTTGAATAATGAACATATTAAATAAGATGAACAATCAAATGTAATTTCATCTTAAAAGTAAAAAAGATAAAACAGTTAACTCAATTTATATTTTTCAATTATTCCAATTTCATCTACAAAATCATATCTGAGGTTCCAATAATAGATTAAGTCTAACATGCGGAATCTAGTAAACAAGCATATATAAGATAACATTAGCATAACAAATAAGGCTTTTCATTATTTATAGTTGATGAAGAAGAAAAAAAAAATAAGATGGCTTTAACTATATATGAACAAAGCCCATGATAATGCACAGTAGGATTTTTTTAAGTCTATCATGATCAAAATTGGTTTTGATAAGAAATAGATTAGACAGATAATGTAGTGTTTAGATAAGTAAAGTTGTTAATGGCAAACAATTTAGCAAAATTAATCCTTCTAGAGGTTGAAGGCAAAAGATACTTTATCCATTTACCTTTTTCTATTAGTAATTGATGTATAATCTAAAATAGTCAATAAGGTTGTGTATTCCATTGACCTCAAAGGATCAAAAAGAGTAAGGATTGTAACTATCTTTTTCACATTTTTCTTTCTTGATGATTCTTCAATTTTATCCAAGCTAACACTAATAATTGTGGTGCCATGAGAAATATTTTGTTTTCTTTAGCATAGTGCTTTAGGTTAGATGATAAATCAAAGTAAATCCAACATATATCAACAAGAATATACTTAAATAGGTTAGAAATGAGATGGTAGCAAACTTAAAAAATCCTTGCAACAACTAATCTAAGAAATTATGTAGGTATACCATTTTTTTAAAAGAAAAACAAAATGCAAGGCTATGAGTTTTGTAAGGTAGATAATTATAAAAAAGCTAAAAACTTGGAAGTAATATTTAGTGTCTATGAATAGAAGAGAAGCATGGATAAAAAAGTAGCCTTTGCCATATCAACCTACATAATCTAACATGTTAATTTGCCACAAAAAATTGTGTGATCAAATAAATTTTGCATTAGCAAACTTCTAGTAAGGGCAATTGATGAAAGGAAAATTCATTGGGTAAGTTTGCAAAAGTTTATTGTTAGAAATGATATAAATATAAGGTTTAAGATTTTACTCTCTTTAATAAGGCTCTACTAGCAAAATAATGTTAGAGATTGTTAAATGATGTCAAGTCTTACTAGGCTAAAATAATAAAAGACATATATTATCCTAGGAGTCACTTTTAGAGGCAAAACAATGTGCTAAAGCCTCCTAGGTTTGGTCAAGTCTACTCTAAGGAATGATTTCTTTAAAGAACATATTCAATGCATAATTATTGGAAACTTTCCCTTCCTCAGCGAACTACGTTTCAATTCATACATAGCGAAACATGATTCACTTACATCTTGAAATGCAATGATTCACATTGTAAACATGAAAAATAATGAATACCTCTTAAATAATGTATCGTGCAATATAGGACCATCTTTTTATACTTTATGAATCATTGCTATTTACATTCGAAGCAAAGTTATAATAGGAGTATGAAAAAAGGAAGAAAAAAATGTGACACCACCGTTACCTTATTTGTATTTGTAAATTACATTGAGAACATAAAAATTAAAAGTACATTGTAAAAGAAAAAAATAAAATGACACCATCATTAAATTACTTGTAATTGTAAATAGCTATAAATATGTTATTTTAATTTTAAAAACTAAGCCAATTTGAATTTGAAGTATAAAATTTAGTTTATTTATTTAACACAATATTTAAGTGTAGCATAACTCTGAATGAAGCATATCATGACTTCAAATGGAGCATATTATCACTCCCAATAATGTACTGACTAAGTTTACCTCCTAACGTACCCATGTTTAAGGAAGAGGTGTATTACGACCCTATATGCATGTCACATCTCCCCATGTATCACGTTTTTAGTAACTATAGTTCAATGATAAGTTATAAGTGAAGAGGATATTAGTATACAAAAAGATAAATAGATACCAAGGGTAACTTTTTAAAGTCTAGTGGAGAATGAGAATGCAGTAAAACCAATTCCATAAAAATGTATATGAGCTCAGTAACAAGAAATATGGGTTCTAGAAATTAAATGCTATATAGGGAATAATTTCTAACATGGCTAAGGCTGAGCAAAAAACCAAAAAAATTGAGAAACCAAATCGATCTGAGAAAATAGGTTCGGTTTGGATCGAATATTAATTTACAATGGGTCAATTTTGTTTTTTAACATAATCAAATTCTTTGATTCAATTTTGAATATTAAAATTCATATTCGATTTTATCCAAATAGAATCGGTTTTTTACAAGATGACAAGAAATATGTTTTGAGTCAAAGGTTTATGACTAATTTTAAAAACTTATTAGTAAATCATGTGAATTAATGAAAGGAATTGACAAGAGCTTTTAAAAACTTATAAATATTTTTTAATCTTATTATATTTATTTATTTTTTCTTCCCTCTCCCGTTCCAATCTGTTTCTCTTAAGTTAGAAACTTAATCTCTCTATCGATATCTATTTTTTTCTCTTTCTACCTTAAAGCTTTTTGCACCTTCATCTAGTTATCCAAGATAAATTTTTTTCACCTTTGTATTAATCAAACTTACTTCGTTTTTTGAGAAAACATTGACCAGAAAATATCACAATTCTAACTCCACATTAAAACCATTTTTCATTTTGTCTCTTTCTTACAACATTCAAAGATCAAATCTGAAACTTAAGGTCTTATATCTGAAATTTTAATACAGATGCCTTAAGCTTTCTAATTTTGTTTAGCTTTCTGATTTTGATTCGATAGACAAGATAAATTTCTCAAATTTTAGATTGAATTTATATAAAATGATGAAAATAAATCAAGAAACTGAACTAAAATAACTAACAAATTCGGTTATTGTTATCTGTCAGTGTGGTTTTGGTTTGTAAATTTAAAAAATTGAACACCATAATTCGATTAGCTGAGTCAAATCGAACCGAATGCAACGCTAAACTTGATAATAAAGTTTATTAGTGCTCTTCAAACTAAAGCAAAAGACAAAATAGTTTAGCCAAGTACAAAAAAAGTCAAATATACAAAAAAAGTTGGGTATCATATGATTAAGAATTTAAAGGAAATTTAAAAAATAGTGGGCCATCATCATCAGATAAAACTATATGCTAGATTTGAAAAGAGTATGAAAGTTAACAACAGCATCAAAGCTCAAACATTTCATATGGAATGCCTTAATAACTTAATAGCTACTAACCAAAACTTGTGGAAAAGAAAGTTGAACATTAATCTAATATGCCTTGTTGTAGAAAGAATGAGGAAACTATAAAACATGCCTTATTTTCATATGATTGGTCGATGCCTTTATGGTTTAGTTCAAAAATGGATTATAAAGTGAATAAGGAGCAACTTCATTTATTGAGTGGATAGGTAAAGCTTTTAATATGTTTTAGGTAAAGAGTAAATATAAAGAATTGAATGTTTTTATTGCATATGCTTGTTGTATCATTCGAAAAGAAAGATGTACTATTGTTTTTTTAAAGAAATAGTTGGATACCATTCAAGTAATTTAGAATAGGGATTTAAATTGTAGTTGCGGATATGTTTTTGCTTGGATTGCATTTTTTAACGGTTGTCAATGTCACGATCATTGCATAAATCATTATTGATGACTAATTTTGTTCAGGACCTCTTTCCATTACAATCCAAAAATATTCGAGATTAAGAAATTAGTAGCTGCTTGGTAAGAGTATATTTCCTTAGGGTCGACAAGATGTTTTCAGGATCTTTTTAGTCATATCTTAATGGTCACAGGTGAATGTGACAAAATTAGTGCCATTTCAAGTCTCAAAGAAAAAGGTGAACATCAAGGTAAAATAATTATCTTTTAACTTTATTCTTTCAAAATTTTGAAATTTATTTCTGCAAATGTTATCATGGTCAAATTTCTCATTTTTAGGAATTTTTCGAGAAGTTTTTGTTAAATTTAGGAAGTTGACTGTTGTATATTTTTACCATATTTACGTTGATATGAACTTCAAAAAGTCAGAAATATTTAATGAAAATTTGTATTGTATTTTTTACCATGAGGTATCAAGTTGTTAATTTTGGGACTTA
Organism: Adansonia grandidieri; assembly: GCA_038382065.1. Classification (NCBI taxonomy): domain Eukaryota; kingdom Viridiplantae; phylum Streptophyta; class Magnoliopsida; order Malvales; family Malvaceae; genus Adansonia; species Adansonia grandidieri. The sequence continues at coordinate 10,309 of JBBYHK010294422.1, read as the reverse complement.
AATTTAAATTTTTCACAATATTATGAGTATCATACTCATAAAATTTTTTCCGATAAAAATTATTCCAGATTTTAGATTTCCACTTTATTATTTTTATAAATTAACATTTTTTATTAATGTGTTGAATAAAATTTATTTTTATAAAATTTGAACATATTTTTAGAATTTTTTCATTTCTAAGATATGAAGTTTTTTACTCTGTAAATTTTTCGATAGGATTTTTCTGAGTTTATAATTTTTAAACTTCTTCAAATATTTTTGTTTAACTTATATTAAATCAATTCTTCAAAATTTAATTTATTTTATGAGTTTTAGTTTTTTTTTTTTTAATTTTTCCTGTTTCCAAGGTATGGAGATTTCTACTTCGCATATTTTTTCGGTAGGATTTTTTGAGTTTATTATTTTTAAAATTATTCAAATATTATTATTAGATTCATATAAATTATTTTTTGAAAATTTAATTTATTTTATTAGTTTTACATTTTTTCCATATAATAATTTTTTCTAGTAAGGGTTTTTCTTATAAAATTTTATGAATTTGGAATTTTAATGGTTTTTTTCTTGAACATTAAAGTTGATTTTGTTATTAGATTAAATTAAATTGATCATATGAAATTTTATTTAAAATACATAATTTTTATTTTTTACAATTTAATCTTTTTAATTAATTTTTATGATATAATTTTACATATTATATAAATATCACATAAAATTTTCTAGAGCTTTATGATGTCATGGATGACATAATCCACTTAAAAGACAAACTTAATTAATTCCAATCAAATTAAATTAAAGGTAATAATTACAAAAATTAAATTAATTAAATGAAAAAAATGAAAAATTTTTTAGAAAGCCCTAGAAGGCTTTCGGCCAAGGGCTTCTACTTTAGCCCTTGGCTGAATCCTTCCCCTATAAATAGGGGGAGGTTGGTTTCAAATGGGACTGTGGTTATTTTATCATAAAAAACACTAAAACATAAAAAAAAATCTTAAGTTTCTAAGGTTTTCTAAGATAATCCTCTTACAAAATTTTTCTTTTTTGTTAATTTCATCTTTGAATCTTCGTTTTAGTGAATTCTATGATTGCTTGAGCTTATGGATTTCATTCCATGTTGAAAGGCCAAGCATGAAAACCATAACAAAGTTTATTTATTTTGTTGATATATTTGATTTTTGTTGTAATTTTTGTTGATTTTCATTATATTAATTTATGTTTATTAGTAGAAATGATATTATCTTCACGAATATATGTTTTGCAATATTTATCAGTTCATGTTCATGTTGAAATATTAGTGATTTCATGTATTTATAAGCATGATAAAAGGCCTCTTTATGTGTTTATGATATTATTTATAAAACTTTATGATGTAAAAGTTCTGTTTTGGTGATATCCATGCCCTGACTGAATCTAAAAGGAAATTTTTGATGATGTTTTATGCTTAATTTTGTGATAATTTTATGTTTTCAGATTATTTTGTAATATTAGGAAATCTAGAGACTAAATTGTAAAATCTTGAAAATATTTTTTGGGATATTCTTGTTTGGCCAAAAGTCTTAGGTGCCTTTAAGGGAGCATTTAATGCATATTCTAACATGTTTTAGGCATTTTTTAAATTTTAGGTTTTTTATAATTTTAAGAAGTTTAGGGACTAATTTGCAAGTTGTTAAAAATGTTTTATGCCCATAACTATTTGGCTTAATCATTCTCATGATTTTTAGTGTGGTTTTTTTTTTCATGATGTGTTTGGTGTTAATTTATGATTTTTCATTATGTAAGGGCTAAATTGAAAAATAGAAAAGTTTTAGTCTTATTTCGAAAAACCTTCCATTTTAAAGTGTTTTGGTCATTTTGGAATATTTCTAACATTCCTTTATAGCTTCAGAAGGTTGTAGAAAATATTAAAATTCTTCATATTTTTTTGGTTTTTCGTTAGGGTACAAAACATAATTTTAAAAAGTTTAGAGACTTGTTTGCAAAAAAGGAAAATTTTTTATTCAAAGCCATATATGCTTGGCCGAATTGATGATGTGATTATTAATTTCTATAATTTTTTGTGATGAATTTTTGTGTTTAATCATGAGTTTATCTTGTGTAAGGACTATTTTGCAAAATTTACAAAGTTTAGGGGTCATTTAGAAAACCTTGCATCGTAGAATTAATATGATGTCTTTGACAATTTAAGAATATTTCTAGCATTCCTCTGGTCTTTCGGAAGGGTGTAGAAATTATTAAAACTTTTTGTATTCCTTTGATTTTTCGATGGGTATGCGAAATGTAATTTTGATAAGTTTAGGGACCTATTAGCAATTTTTACATTTTAAGTCACTTTTGATGTCCAAGGTACCCATGAAGAGTATAATTGTCATTTCATATCATTTTCAGGTCCTCTAGCTTATTGGGATACTTATAGGTCGAAGGTACACCTTAAGGGTATTTTGATAATTTTCCTTATAATTAAGTCCTTTATAACCACTGGGATACTTATATGTCGAAGGTGCATAATAGGGAGAGATTCGTCTATTTATGATGTCATTGAGCCCTTTAGGTTATCAGAATCCTTACAAGTCGAAGGTACACTCTAGGGGTGTTTTAGTAATTTTCTTTAGAGTTGAGTCCTTTATGATCACCGGGATACTTCTATGTCGAAGGTGTATAATAAGGATATGTTCATTTTTTTCATAGAGCTGTGGAGTTTTTCAGGTTTACTAAGATACTTTTATGTTGAAGGTAAACCTTAGGAACATTTTTGTAATTTATGTTAGAATTAAGTCTTATATGATTACTAGGATACTTTTACGTCGAAGGTGTACAGTAGAAATAGGTTCATTTGTTTATAAAGTTTTAGAATCTTTTTGGATACTAGGATACTTATATGTTGAAAGTACATCTTAGTAACATTTCATTAATTTATTTTTTAACTAAGTTTTTTTAGAGTCATAGGGATACGTTTTGGTCAAAGATGTACTTTAGGGGACATGTTAGTCAAATAGGCAAACTTGGATCTTTAGAGTCAAGTTTAGTACATTCCGTCTAATCGAGTCTTAGAGAATATTTATATTATTATTACTTAAATAAAATTAAAATTTTTAAAAAAATTAAGGCAATATCTTTGACATTAAAATAGTACATGGAATTTATTCCAACATATGAGAAAGGTTCAATTGATTATTTTAATAAAGAGATATCCTTTTAAAATATGAAAATCGAGATTTTTTTTAAATTTTGGAAAAATAATGCCTTTTGTATTCTATTGGTTTTCTAGTGGGGTACAAAAAATATTTTGATTTTTAAAACTTTCATATTCCACTGGCTTCCTGACAAGGTACGAAAGAAAATGATAAAAACTTTCATGTTTTCTGTTTTTTCGAAATGGTGAAAAAATGTTTTGATTTTCAAAAATATTAAAACTTGATTTTTTTCATATGAAATAATAAATTTATTTTATTGAAATTTTGATATTTGAGAATTATAATTAAATATTAAAAATTAAAAATTTGAAAAAAAATCAAATTTATATTAACACATGATTAATAAGGTACCGATTGCTATGCATCACGAGTAGGTTAATCCTTGTGATTGTAACCAACTCCCGAATTTTTTCATGTAATTCTAGTATGAGTGTAGACTTTGAAATTTGTTTTTATGGGTTTCGTAACCCTTGAAATGCGAACTCTGACAGGTGACTAATCTCACCTGGCGAAAATAAGAATGGTGACGACTCCAGAAAAATGATCATTTCATAATTACTATTTTGAGTTAAGTCGAGTAAGGGATTCACTTCGATAACTTAGTCCCCAGACATAAAAAATAAGAAAGATAATAATATAGGCCCATAAAAATAAAAGAATAATGATATATAAATATATATAGAAATAAAAGGTACATCTATCATTTTAAGTCAGGTTGTCAGGATTCGTATCCAAGCCATATTGTGACAATCATGATTTTGAGTTTTTCCATTTTGCACAATGTATTTTACATAGTAATTGTAGTTATAATCTAAAATACTTCTTAATGAATTTTAAAGTAGTTTATGACACTATGATCTTTTATTTATAAAAGAAGAAAAAATTGTCCACAAGTTGTAAATTGAATCTATATACATTATGAGCTTAATTGCTAATATCACAAACTATTCATACTTTAATTACAATGAATATCGATGCCATGAAAAGTTGAAATCACAAAATAACAGCCACTATATTATGTCACAACCACTATTTAAATCCATGATTCAAAGAATAATGGGTTTTGTTTATGTTAACTCCAAACTACAAAGATCAGAAAAGTTGAATGTTACACGATTAAGTCGAGGTTGAACCTTTAAACTTAAGACGCTTACTGCCTGCCACAAGCATGCTTGATAGAATTCGGAACATGTCTCCTAGGTCTTTTTAATCTCGTTGCAATTGCTAGCACTTATAAATGCAACACTATGAACCAGAAGTGATGAAATTCTCTTTTGGATAAATACAGGAATAGAGATGAGTAGAGGAAAAAATGATTATTTTTGGTATGTTTTTCCTTCTCCAGTTTTACACTAATTTATAGGTGTTAAAATGTAATCTAATAAGATTTAAAAGGATCAAATCTTTTCAAATTTTAAAATTTAAATTTTAAATTCAGATGCTAAAAATCTGAATAATATCAAAATTTAAATTTCAAATCATAATTTTAAATTTTGAATTAGATAACTAATTTTAAAATCCAAATAGAATATCTTATTTAGACTAGATTCTCTTCCTTTTCAAGTAGGTATTATGAGAGCAATTTTTCATTTACCTCTGATATCAATCATGTATCATATTTATGCACCTTGTATCTGTGTACAGCAACCTATGTACTAGTATACGTATTTCGTATTTATATGCATAAATTGTCTTATTGATGTCCAACAATCTCACACATTAATGGAAATTTTTTGACTAAGACAACAAACTGACTTGGAATATGAGAGAGAATAACTTGAGGAGTTATTGCATCAGGATAGGCAGCTTTTTGGGCCTTGAACCTTTCATAGTGACAACTATCGAATTTACTCGACTAACTAGTGAGCTTGATGTCTTGAACTATTCAGCCTTTCTTGTAAACCAAGACAATAAGTGTCACATAATCCCTCTTCAAACACCTTTGGTTCTCATAGTTGTGTTCATTTTGGCCTCGAACGTGTCTTGATTTTAGAGAGTGCTCTAGAGAATTTAGCTTTATCGATTCTCATAGAAATGGCGACGTTTCAAACTCACATAGATGATCTCTTATTAAGAATATCTTGCAATCCACCACTTGATTTTATCAAGCTATAAGAACCATTAAAAGCATAGCTTAACCTAGCACCTTTAAAGGTAGCACAGATTCACCATAGAAATGGGTAAGAGTATTTCAAGTGCTCGTACTAAGTTTACATAGCTCGATTGTCCCTTTAAACCTAGATCTTAGGATCTCTAGTCAACTAGGTAGGGTTGCCATTATGTTACTTTTGATTTATTGGCTTAAGTCCCATTCCCCTTGATGATTTCTTGACTTGCTCTATCATTAAGTCTTTCATAAGCAGATCCATAATATTATCTTTTAATTTCACATAATCAATATAGATAATCCTATTTGAGAGCAATTGTCTTACGGTATTGTGTCTTCAATGAATATGTCGAGACTTACCATTATACAAACAACTTTATGCCCTACCAATTATAAAATGGCTATCGCAATGTATAAATATTGTTGGCATAGGTTTCGGCCAACATGGAATATCTTTTAAAAATTTTCAAAGCCATTCTACTTTTTCTCTAGTTTTATCTAAAGCAACAATCTCAAATTCCATCGTGGATCTAGCTATACATGTTTATTTAGAAGATTTCCAAGACATTGCAGCTTCTCTAATAGTAGAAACAAATCCACTAACGGATTTTGAGTTTGAGTATTTGCTATCTAATTTGCATCGTTGTATCCTTTAAGTATAAACATATATATCGTATAGTGCAGTCCATAATTTAAGGTATATCTCAAATATCTGAGTACCTTCATGATCGCTTTCTAGTGCCTGTCTTGGATTACTCGTAAATATACTTAGTTTGCTTACTGAATAAGCTATGTCCGATCTTGTATAGTTTATTGATACATTAAGCTACCAATTATATGCGAATACTCAACTTGAGACATTGCATCACCAGTACTCTTTTTTATATGTAAATTTACATATACGGCTATTTTAGCTATATTGGTATCATTCTTATTAAACTTCTCAAGGATCTTGTTCACATAATGATCTTGAGTTAATACCAAGCCATCTTGTGATTTAGAAATTTTGATTTCTAAAATCGTATCTGCTACACCTATATCTTTTTATATCGAACTTACGGGTCAACTATGATTTGGTAGCTCTAATGATTTCACCATTACTGCCTATGATCAACATATCATCTACGTATAGACAAACAATGACATACCTTTTATACATATACTTTATGAATAAACATTTATCGTATTCATTAATGCAAAACCTATTTGATAGCATCTGTTTTGTTAACATTTTGATGCCATTGTTTCAGTGCTTGCTTTAAATCATATAATGATGTCACACCTTCCTTTCCTGACCTAGAACTATAAACCTTTCAATTTGTTTCATTAAAATTTCTTCATCTAATTCTCATTTCAGGAAAGCAGTCTTAACATCCATTTGGGGTATCTTAAGATCGTTAAGAGCTGCATTAGCTATTAACATTCGAATAGATGTTATCCTCGTAACTGCTGAGTATGTATCGAAATAATCAAGCCTTACTTTTTGCTTGTATCATTTTATTATAAGTCAAGCTTTATACTTGTCTATAGATCAATCTATCTTCATCTTCCTCTTAAATATCCATTTGGATCCCAACGGCTTATGGCCTTGAGGAAGATCCACCAGTTTCCATGTATGATTTTGCGTAATGGATTCTATTCCATTATTAACGACCTTTTTTGGCCTATTTAAATGTTTGATGTTCATTTTCTAACAATTATGTTAGAAAATTCAGACCATAAGTCATTGGTAGTTTAGCCTGTTTACTTTTTCGGAGTTCTATTTGTTCCTCGTCATCCACTTTTGATCACTACTAAAGTCCTCATGGACTCATTTCATAGTCTTTTTTTTCTTGTGTTCCCTTTTACGAAAATACATCTTTAAAAAACAAAGCATTTTTCAATTCAATAATTATATTGACATGAATGTCAAGAATGTCCAACTTATACATAAGAAAACGATAGGCCGCATTGTTATTTGCGTATCTAATGAATACATAATCTACAATCATAGGTCCTGTCTTGACATTTTAGGCAAAGGAATTGGTACCTTGTCAAGAAACCCCCTACACTTTTATATATTTGTAGGAAGGTCTCTCACCCTTCCATAACTCATACAGTGTTTTCTCCAATTTCTTGTGAGGTATTTTGTTTAATATGTAATTAGCTATTGAAATAACCTCCCTCTATAAGTTCTGAGGTAACCTTAAACTTATCAACAAAGCGTTCATCATGTTTTTCAACATATGGTTCTTACACTCTCCAATATCATTTTGTTGAGCCAAACAAGGAGGGTAGTTTGATGGATAATTCCATGTTCTATGCAGAACTCATTAGATGATGCATTATATTCACCACCTTTATCACTTTTAATTTTCTTAATGCTCTTGCTTAGTTGATTTTCAACCTATCTCTGTTTCAAAGAGTTTAAAGGCTTCTAAGGCCTCGTCTTCGCTATTCTGCAAATAGACGTAACAATATCTCATGCAATCATAAAGAAAAGTAATGAAATACTTTTTACCACCTCTAGTTTGCACAAACTTTAAATCATAGATATATGTGTGAATTAAATATAAAGGTTCACTCCATCTTTCTATCGAATAGAAAGGAGCGTTAGCAAATTTGGATTCCACACAAGTCCCACACTTGTAATTTTTATCAATCTAAATTTTCCAAAGCAAATCGAAATTGCTAATCCTTTGCAAGGTCTTATAATTCACATAACCTAATCTACCATGCCATAGATTAGAAGAATCAAGCAAATAAGCCAAAGTACTCATTTTATTTATCTCATCATCTTTGTTAGAACACCTATTACATTAAGCTTAAAAAGCCTATCATGTAGATAGCCTCTACCAACAACCATCCTACTTTTAGTGAGTACAAATTGGTCAGACTCAAAGTCTGACCTAAATCTCATTCTTGCACAGAGAGCCATATACCAAATTCTTACGAATTTCAAGAACATGAACCATATTATTCAAGGTTAATTATTTTTCAGCTGTCATCTTGAGCACCGCCTTCCCACGGCCTTGTATTTTGCTTACCAAAAAGTTTCACTTAATTAATTGCTTTTCATGAGTCGCTTCTTTATACTCGGAGAAACTTTTCCTATCAAAACAGACATGATAAGTGGCACCAATATCAACCCATCAAGTCATTGGGTTTTTCATTGTATTTATTTCTATCACAATAGCGACAAGCTCAATCTCATTGTCAACATTTAAGTTGCCTCGATCTTCCTTATTTTTGTTTTTTAAAAAAATCTCTAGCACAGTTTTGGGCTTATTCCTTACACAACAAGTACCCATGAATTTATTGACATCGACTTTTTTATTGCCTTGGGAAAAACTGGAAACAACTTGTCTCCTTTTTTTGCAAAAGTTCGAAAACATTTGCCTCGGCATCCATAGTTTAAACACCACCTTCATGAATCAATGATATTCTCCTCGATTCTTAACCGAATCATAGTTTTTGGGTCCACTATCCTAAAGTTCAAAAATTAGTCAACTATGAATTTCTTCATCTCAACATCCTCAGTTTTGTACTTTTTGACAAAGGACTACCATAGCTTTCTCACTATTTTTATCGGACTGTACACGTATAACGTACTATCTAGTATATTAAGCATATAACTCTTGGATAGGAAATCCAAATATTTCCATGCATCCACCGAGGCCACCTCAGTATTATCCGTTTTTACTTCTTTAAGAACTAGAGCCTCCACTTGTAAAACCTGGGTCAAATTTAGAGTGGTCCAAAACCGTAGCATTTTATGCTCTCACTGCTTGAAGTTTACACCGTTAAACTTTTCAGGTCTCTCACCAAGTGTATCATGTGGAAATAATTGTGCTATAGGCACACTTGCATTCTACAGGGTTAACTGCGCAACATACGCATTCGCATTTTTGCGAGGGTAGCTACACAACACATTTGTATTATGCGCAACAGGCGCATTTGAGTGATTACTACTCGGTTCAACCGTTAGTATTGATTAGAATCAAAATTGCAGTATTGAAATAGGAAAAACCATGTACAAGATTATACACGATAAATGCCTTAAGACTGTTAACTCTGAACTATGAATATCCAAAAAGTCGAATGTTAAACAACTGAGTTGAAGTTGAACCTCTGACCTTAAGACGTTTATTGCTTGCCACCAGCGTGTTCCATAGAATTCGCTCATGTCTCCCAGGTCTCTTTGATCTCTTTGCAATTGCTAACACTTACAAGCGCAATACTACGAACCATAAGTAATGAAACTCTCTCTCGGATGAATATAGGAATAGAGAGGAATAGAGGAAAGAAAGATGATTTTTGGTGTGTTTTTCCTTCAAATACGTGTTAAAATGTAATCTAATAAGATTTAGAAGGATAAAATATTTTCAAATTCTAAAATTTTAATTTTAAATTTAGATTTTGAAAATCTCGATAACATCAAAATTTAAATTTCAAATGATAATTTTAAAATTCAAATTGGATAACTAATTTTAAAATTCAAATAGAATATCTTATCCAAACTAGATTCTTTTCCTCTTCAAGTGGGTATTATGAGAATAATTTCTCATTCACCTCAAATATTAATTGTGCATTATATTTATATAAGTGTATTTATGTACGATAACTTACGTACTAGTATACATATTTCATATTTATACACATAAATTGTCCTATTGATATCCAACAGTTCATGAGAGATGGAGTATGCTAGATGGTGAGGGAAAAAAAGAAGAAGGCCAAAAGGGTTAAAGAGTAAAGAAGTAAGGGTTAAACCAGAAAGGGAGTAAAGCCAAGTGAAATGTGATAGAACTTATTGTTAGATAACCAAAGATGCTGGAATCAAGGTGATAGTCATAAATGAAGATGGAAATCTGATTGGTGCATTAGGAAAAAATGCACTGGATCACACAAATGGTTAGGTTGAAATCTTTATTATAAGGAGGGATTGCTGTTGGCTGAAAAAAATGGTGAAAAATAATATTGTAGAATCTGATTTAACAGTGGTACAAAAGGAGTTGCAAAGGATGAAAGGCAC